>CM036943.2:36011521-36322875 GCA_020352615.2 Yoshiicerus persimilis | reverse complement strand
TATTTCATTGGTTGGCAATGGTACCTAATACAAAACAGAAAAGTCAGGTGGAAGAGGACACAAGGCAAATTTAGTACGTAAGATCCTTTGCAAATGCATATCTCACCAAGCGAAGCATGACTACTTGACCTAATATACTTGTAGAAGCTATTCTTTAAGAAATCCAAAGGCTTCTCTTACCTAAAAACTACAGTTTCAACTTATGTTCCCATTCGGAATGACTTATTTTCAAAGTCCCTTTTCTAAACTTTCCCAAAGGTGAACGTGATATAGGTACTTGACTTTTTTGTGTCTAGCCTAGAAGGTGTTTTACAAACATTCGTACTTAATGTACAGTAACATTCTATATTTCGTACTCACTTCAGTAGCTCCACAGATCTCTGCTTATATGTACTAACATAAACTTTAGTTGTTGTAGGTTGTAGCTACAGATATGTGGTACAAGTTGAATTGCCTACTTATTGCATTCTGAGTTTTTGTGATGTAAAGTAGAAGAATGTTATGTTATGTGATCTGAAGCATGCTTTTTCTTCAGTTCATTCCAGTTCACTTCAGATTGCTACAGTGTGTAAATACATACCAATGCAGTCAGGTATACATATACACAGAATCACAAGTCGACACTATGTACTTCTGTTCAATCAGAATGAATAGTTGTGTTTGCTGTGAAAGTAGTATTTTCAATGTGTGTCCTAATATGTGCACAGCACAGCACATGAATTTATGCTTTATGCTTCTTTTCAAAACTTTTCAGCGTGCTCCCAATAAAATTTTTACAATTTTCCTACCAGGCTAAGGTACTTCGACTTATACCATTAGCTAATATTACTTATCTGTATATCCGAAGACTTTTTCGCTTGCCGAAATCACCGAGGTACCTACGTTTCGTCAAAAGTATTTTCTACCAAACCCGTCTGCCGTAATTGAGCAAAATGGCAAATGCTCCGCTAAAAGAAAATTTTTTTGTCGTTCCATTGGGTGGCCACTTAGTCACCGGCAGATAGCCTTCTTGAAACTGCCTTACATATTTATCCCTTTAAATTTGCTTTGCAACTCTTTCCCTCATATTTTCAATGCTTAATTATACTAATTAATTGTGCTAATAATTACTTACTGAACAACAACTGAAAATGAATGTGAAATACACTGGTGAGCAATATTTTGGGAATATTGTTACTTTGTGGAAAACCATAGAAGAAATAAATAGGAGTAATACCAATATATTCGGCAAGAGATCATTGGGTATACATGCTCGCAATAGAAAGTGACTACGATGACGAATATTTTTCATACAAATAAAATATTTGTTATTCCGATGGGTTACAGTCAAATGATTTTACCTAGATGTGCCGATGTTGAGAATTCACTGGAGCATGTTTTGCGAAAAATATTTACAGGTGCAATAAAAGTGATTGAAGAGGGACTACTGCCAAAAACAGCAACTAAGTATTCTCATTTCTTAACGGGAAAAATATTTTCTGGTTCTTTACAATTTTTCATTTCATCGTAATTGGCAATTAATTCCAATTTTTATTTATAAAGTTAATTCTTGTGAGAGTGACATAATTACCATTAATAGGTAATTTAAAATAAATATATATATGTACGTAAGGTGATATAGTAATGTGTTATTTTACAAATTCCGACTTTGGAAATACACCTTCATTTGCATAATAAAATTTCACAATTTAACTATGGACACCTCTTAGCTGGATTGACACATCTGGTTTTCTACTAGTATGAAAATGGTTAAAAACGCATATTCACTGGAATATGTGCAGTCATGCATAGGACAAGTGTATATATATTAACGAGTTAATATATATATTAACGAGTTTTGTTTTTGATTTCCGAAAAAAAACTTCCTGTCTATTACATCTAGGTTCTGTGATTTAGATTTACAAGCCCAGAGTTGATCACTAAGGTACAAGGAAAAGATGTTGATGATCATGATGATTTCACCCAAAGACTTCTCATGCTGCTCATCATTGTCAGAGAAATTACTGTTTACATTGCCTACTTGCACAAGAAACATTTTGCTTTGAAGTAGGATACCATCCTTTCTAAATTACTTTAATATTGTCTAAGCCAAAAGAGCGGTGGTGTGTGGTTGTGCTGGGATTCATTATTTCATTATTTACAGTAATTAGAAATCTTTGAAATGAAATGTTTATGACGTATTATTTACTGTTTACGTTTACAGTGTAGATTTTGTTATTGCTCAACTCCACAGCTAGTGGAGGAAGATAACCATGAACGACAGTAGAGGAAAAATACAAACTTCATTACTAGAACATTTGAAACATTACGGAAGAGTTCATAAATAAATAAAGTACAAATGTACAAAGTCTGCGAAAACATGTTTTGTACAAGAACATAAAATGGGAATTGCTTCCAGCTATACAGCTCTACGTAGGTAAAGCTCACTTTCAACAAGCAGACAAACAGGAGCAACTGAGCAACGCTATAGTGATATTCTCAGGTACCATTACTTACTGAAATATTGCACTAGAAGGTATAGTATACGAGTATGATAAAAGTTGGTAAGTCAAAGAAAATGTAATTTGCTTTGAAAACAGTTTTATGTTCTCTTACTTTCCCCTTTGCTAGTAAAGTAAATAGATGCGTAGCTTAGATGTTTTGCTGGGAAGGTACTAAAGGTATTTACCAGTCAAGTAGCATAATGTAAGTTTATACATATTTTACCTTGGTTCGTAGGTGGATTTCATTAGGAACACTATTATACGTATGAACTTTAAGAGTGAACTTGTGAAAGCTTGCTTGTGTATTAGGTAGGATCTTCAGGACTATCTTTACTCTTGCAACATATTAGAATGCTGCCGAAAGTTACTTGTGTTGCATTTGTAGTAAGGAAAGTTGAGTGTGTTGGTTGAGTTGCATTTTTAACTTGTTAGGGAAGCATCGTGAACGTTCACCTGTACGGTAAAGTGAGTCAAGTTCTAGTTTTACGGTAGCAATAGCAATGCATAGATAACACGAATGGGCCTAGCGTTGGGCACTTTATTTTAGCATGTGTATTTACTGTGTGTATTATATTTAGCATATACCTATGCAGGTACATGTGAATGTGTTTGTACATACATTTTCAGTGGATTTAAGTTTCTGAGAAATTCGTATGGAGATAGTGTTTGCCCAAGGGATACATTTTCGAGACACATTCTGTATTTTGAGAGGCTCATAAATCTGATTTTTGGATTCAAGTGGTTATAGTATTTCTAGCACTAGTGGCAGGTTACGTAGGTATTACTGCTCATAAATAGAAGAACTTCCTGTTGTCTACTTCCACTCGTGTCAACCATGAGTATATGAGTCTTAGTACTTCTTACAGATCTAAAAAAGAAATTGCGTCTTCCAAAGTCAGAGACTGCAAGTACTACCTACACGAATTGCATTCAGTTTGATACATACATAAATATGTCTACTGGTAAATAGAAAAGTAGCATGACAAAATATTATCGCACAGTACCTACTGCATAGAGTTCTCTAAATTTCACAGTATAATGTTATGCTCTATTATAATGTAATAATATTACATGTTATGTTCGTGTTGGCAGGTTACTGAATGAAAGTTGTTTGCAGAAAGCTAGAAAACTTGACAGTCAGACATGGCCAGGGGAAGCGTAAAGTAAAGCAACAGTTTCGTTTTATTCCATTTCGTTCTATTTCAGCCACAACAGAGTTGTGAGGTAATCCTTCAAGCAATTCTCCGAATACTATTATTATTACTTTAGGGAAGAAAAGTAATATATACACCATGTTATTCAAAGTTAGCAAAACTACCTACCAACTAGAAAATACCAGTCCTTGCAATCGTAGTTACTAGTTACCACTTACTCTTACTAGTCCCAGTATTTTTGCTTAGAGAATATTTCAACTTTCAGAACATGCATTATGTAGCTCCATTTTCTACAACATACAGATAGTTTGAATGAGTACACTCACGATCAGACAACAGAGTAAGCACACAACCTCCTTCACAACTTCGAGACAATTCTGCAATCTGTGCCTGTTTGACTTTGACTCTAGAACCTACTCCCTTAAATCTACTATATACTAAAGATAAATTGCATTCATTGTCACTGGATTTAATGTTTCTTACCAACTTACATCCTGGCGACGGAAAAATTTATTGAAACGAGAAAAGTATGTCAATTTAAAGTCAACAATGGGTGGAGTTTACTCTCACTTCGTGTTCTGACCCACCAATTGTCAAAGTTTTGTACATCCTTGTCTATTACTATTTACCTTGGTCTTGGACTACCTCATTCTATCTTACTTTATCATACAACACCAAAGTTCGAATACTTAAATTTTTTACCATCGACAAATAATTTCAGGTAGATTCATTTATTTTCATTTTATTTGTACAACTTTTGCCGCAACCCTCATTAGAAACAAATGAAAATTAACAACCTATTGGCTGTTAGCAAAATCAAATTTGTGTTTAAAATTTATTATTCGTTTTACATTATGAAGGTATCTTTTGTTAAGTGAGTCTTTACAAGAGTCTTTACTAGATGAAAGAATGGAAATTTGCGAACGTGCACGTTAGGTTATCTACTTTACGCAGACAAATATTCAACAAATAGTGAAGGTACCTTATTTACAACATACTTTGTGAAAGCTCTCCGCTTGATTTTCTAAGCAGCGAAAAGAATTTTGAAATTAATGCTAGAAAAGCACAATAGGTCAATTACATAGGCTTCTTTGACATGACAGTGATGCGGTGGGAAGCACGGTATTTTAATATAAAATTCAGCATTAAAAATGCATGACTATATGTGGAAAGCACATGTATTGGAAGAAGATGACTTCTTAAACAAAGTCAAGAGATCGGAATTCCCTACTGAATTTCAATCGGATGGAGGTTTTAGGTAGGAAGAAACGACGGATAGATTCAGAAAATTCAGAATTCATGAAAGGTAATGCAATGGGAAGTTTCATTTCTTTGAGTTTAGCGTTAAGTCAAGTGAAGTGAAGGAAAATAAGAGCTCGAGAGTATGTCTTTACTTCAACCTAAATTCTACGTAGGTAGCTACACTATGTTCTGTTCTACAGATAATAGCATGTACTTAGAGTAAGTCTTAAACCTTCCAAGATGCAATGAGATCTGAGGGTATGTCTATGTAGCTGTTACGTAGTATATGCACAAGGATATATCTGTAATACACGTCGTTGTGTACAATCTTTTAGAATAGATGCGGTTTCAGGTTGTCTAACAATGTCGGGTTCTTCTGCAAAAGTAAGTTCCATCAAGAATGTCTACTTAATCCCTGAGCTTTATCCTTTCGTCTGTCTTCATTGAGTCTTACGAAATACAGTGAGCAGACTTCGACAATTCCATATGCATTATCATTCAACTTTTATAGACTTACAAAAAATCATGGTCTATATACGTCCCTGTCCCTGTCCTGATAAATAATGTAGGTATCTAGGTAATTATATTTTTGGGGTTTAAAAATCTTTTCCTTCTCGAATTACCTAAATACTTATTTCGCAACATTTGCCGTACTAGTTCTTTCTGACAGTAAAATCGTACGGAAAACCTCCATGCTGTTTATTTACAATTGCAACTATCTAAAGTCCTTACATTTCATTTTAGTCAGTTTGATGAGTTAAAATTACCTTTTAATACTTGGCTAATTTACATTAACACACTCTTTACTGTCTTTACTGTGTTTATTCCCATTCCCGTTGATTACGTATACTTTATACACCGTGGTCCATAACTAAGGTCTATAGCTGTTCCGGAAGAACCGGAAGTAGTACAGCAAAACTGTTAACACCACTTGAAAGCCAATACAAAGTTACATTGAAATCCCAATTTTCATGCCTATATCCCTGAGTATTCGTTTACAATCACAGTTCTCCCAAAAACAGTCAATAACTGACAATATCCAATTTGATTGCTAGCTAATTCGTGGTTAAATCTCTCACAGGAGAGTTAAACCAAGTTTAATACTCCTACAGATTTTCAGTGCTTACATCAGTTACTTTCACTATAGTTTTTCTTCAAAAATGTCACTTGTCAATGATACTGAAGAAGATCGCGTTTTTGATCGCATCAGTAGTATGTTTTATGGAAGAATATTCCCCCTATGAGCCATGGAAGAATATTCCCCCGCCGATGAATGGCCGCCGCTTTATGCCGCCGTTTTAGTATAAGGTTTTACTAGTTATTTTTAATGATATGGGAAAGAAATGTTAGTCGTCTATATATCGCGGTAAAATATACCGTAGATGGATGCTTGTTGTATATTCCGTCGCTAGAATACGAAGGAGGGAGGCCGAGTTGGATGACTTGGAGACAGGGGCCAGTGAGAAGTTTGATGAAACGAGATTCCAAAGCTGGTTTTTTCTGCAAGGCGACTGTGTTTTTTGTGAGTGAGCGAGGGACGTAGACACGTGCAGTCTGAAAACCTTGGGAGTAGAAGAGATGAGACTTTGCTTTTCCACGTGTAGAAAAATATCTGTTTGTTTTCTATTTAATGCATGCATGCAATGTCTCTACTGGTCTGGTTTAGTTTGGTGAAATAGTTATGCAAATTGCAAGAAGCGAATCGAGTTTGATTCCAGGACTGGTTTTTGGTGCAAGACACGTGTATTTTTTGTGGGTGAGCGAGGGACTGCAACCTGAGTGCAACCTGCTTTTGTAACTTGCTACACGTATAGTCTAAAAAAACTGGAGAGAGGACAAGCTTTTTACAGCCAGGAAAATATCTACCTGTTTTCAATTTCACAGATGCCTGCAAAGTCTCTGGTGCCCTAGTCTGGTTTAGTTTGATGAAATACTCGTGTAACATACAAGATGCGAACTGATGGACATTCTAAAACTGGTTTTTTAAATGATTTTTTGCGCCAATGCAAATGTAAATTAAAGGCTCGTAGACAGCGCTTTAGTTTGTTGAAATGAAACAGTCAACCCGAGACCACATTTATCATAGACGAAAAACTTTATTACCATTCCTTCCCAAACTACTTTCAAACACAACTGGCTACAATCAAAAATGTTCAGATTGTGTAAACACAAACGTAATATTAAGAACTATCAAATAAGTATCCCAAAACCGTATACTAAAAAACTAAACTTAGAATCAAATGAATACTTATTTACAGGCCATGTTATACCAGGAATGCAAAGCCAAGCTAGCAGATTCGTTAGTCCGACCTTATGATCAAGCTAACGCTGCTTGTCAAAAATTAGCCTAATCAAAAAGTTTCAGATTCAAAAAAATGTTGTAAGCAGTTTAGCACTGCATGCCCGGAATCCAAAGTCTGCTTAAAAAATTTCCGAACATATTCTTTAGTAAATCGTTCACTGTTTAGTTCGTCAACGGCAACATTAAACAAAATATAAAAGAAATTAGATCTTTTGTGCTCAAGACACGTGCATGATGCAAAACCTTGAACATTTTCAAGTATACGTACTTCGTTGCCGGCATACAATGAGCGCGTACAACAGACATCAGAATATACACCCCAGTTTTCAAGCAAATAGCTTAAAAAAATCCACGTGTAGTAACCGGTTTCATACGTGGCCCTCATGTAATCAAGCACGTATTTCTTTGATTGCATTCCTGACTTGACATTCTCAATACCCTTCAATGCCAAATGATAAAAAAAGTTCGAGTGGTTGTTATAATTATTAAATCCTTGGATGTCTTCTAAGTAGAATACTCTGCCAAGACCACTTTCGCTGTCGACTTCATCTTCTGAAGTGTTCATATTCTCCTCATTACTTGCACTCTCACCTTCCGGCATATCCAGATTCTCGACCTCATTTTCGTCATCAGATGACAATGAATCTAATGATATTTCTCCATCGTGAACAAAGTTATTGTTAAGCAGTGATGAAATGTGTCGTACTGCAGCATTGTTTAATGTAAGTATTTGCCAAATGGCATTCATGTTAACTTGGAAATTTTCAGGCTCCTCCGTTGGTTTGTTTGGACACTCCTCACACAAGGTTGTAATCCCTTCGTAAAAGGGATGCTTTGGGAGTCGTAAGTCTTTGGAGTGTAGAGAGAAGAACACGTTTGTATGTTCGCCAAAGCTGTCAAAATCGCAAGACGGATTTTTTGTAAGATTCAGGCCCAAGTTAAAGTGCTGACGCACAATCCTGTCGATCCAATCCTGTATAGGTTCAGATGGCGAGTAGTCAAACCAGTTTTCAGTAATCTCCCTCGCCCTTTCAATGGATGGCTTTCCGAAACTCATGTTAATGTTCTGTATGAAGTCCTAAGCTCCTACAAAGAATAAAATATTACTTTTGAAAACAAGTTCTTTTTCTTAATGTACTGTCAAAATCTAAATGTAGGTGATAATAAATTCATATTAAACGTTCTAATTTGAAAACTACATAACTGTAATGCGTGTAATGAAATAAATAAATAAAACCAAAACGTTTTACATTTAAAATTGTATTTATTAAGTCAAACAATCATATTACAATAGGACACAAATTTTGTTACATAATTTTCAATTTGATTAAGGTCTTTATTAAGATTTAGCATTACATCATTGAAACAATTAATTCCAAAACATCTAAAATACAAGAAAACAAAGCATAATCCTCCACATACAAGAGAAACAGGATTTTGTGTAGGATACTTAATACTATTAACAAGAATTCCAGGCGGCGTTTCAATATCATAATGAGCTATAGGATTTGCAAATGAATCATAATATTCATAAGTCCCTGGCTCGGGTAAATAAAAAGCTATCCAATGTTTACCGGGATCAATTCGCTTGTCTATATTCATTACAATGGCTATTGGAAATTTTGTTGGTGAAAAATCTATTGATGCAATTTCGTCAGAAGCAATTACATAGAACGACTTTGCCCTAATGGGCACTTTAAGCTTTCTATACAACAGCGTTAGTAAGGACAATAAATGTTTTGAATCCATAGTTTACTAATTATCAAAATATACGTTCCGATCTCTGTCAATTTCTATCAAACTTTGAAACTGCCCGTAAATAATAACATTTACTGAATTAGGAAGCGGTTCTGTAAACTTGAGTTCAACAGAAATTTTTCCTTTTCTTGCCAACTGAAATCGTCCTCCTTTGTTCGAGGGTAGTAAATCAAACAAATACAAAACGTTTCCTTTAGTATAGTCCTCTCTACTTATTCCTGGATCTTTCTCCCCAGCTCTTGACAGTGTGTTATACCCCAGTAAATATTGGTTATTTTTGAAATCCAAGTTCAGGTTTTGGTAAATAACGTTTTCGTTATCCAATGTCACGCTTACTGACGACAAATTGTAATCTTGAAAGTTAAATGGGCTTTTGTTATAGTTTCCGGCAAAACTCCGAGAATCAACTAAACCGATTACTAGGTATTCAGGAACGGCTCCGCTAAATACGGAATCGCTTATTGAGGACAATTGATTTTCTGGAATGCTGTAAGATCGTACTTCCACTCTTCTTACAGGATATTTGGCCCGCTCATTTCTTGCAAACGCTTGATTTTGGCTCAGTAAAAGTTGTGGATGGACGGTTACCTTTTTAATGAACAAATCTGCTTTCAATACAGCAATTTTATATGTCTTGGTTGTTGTGGGGGATGCCAAGCAAAACTCGGACTGACTTCGACGTAGTCGTAGATTCATTGGCATATTCGGTGGAAGATACTTAATTTGATCGAAAATTGGGCATTCTAGTCTCCCAATCATTTCACAAATACTGGATTTAGCTGTAAAAGCTTTCCGAGTGGAAAAACCTGTGTTATTTGTAAAATCATCAGGTTTAGTATCCTTATACCACAATTGGGCCGTCAACCTCCCATTCTTCTCGGCTTCGGTATTTGTCAGTAGAGTTTTAATATAAGCGCGATAGGGATAATACCCCAATGAATCGGATATCGGTTTTCCATTCAAAAGAATATCATCAGAGTTAAACATTGTGTGAAAAAAATTGTTTTCAACTGCGACTTGGTCTTCCTCTGTGAGTGCCGTACCATCACTACTGGTAATTTTGAATTGCAGTTGTAAGAAATGGTTTTTTAAGTCCAGGTAATGCAGACCATCGCCAAGAATTTGGTATTCTAATGGATTCAAGTCACTGTCAATAGTGCTAAGTGGGAAAAACTTTTGATATTCTTCGGATAATACACCTGCCTCTGTTTCTGCAATTCCGAATAGGTCGAGTTCTGGTCTGGCAACCAGCTTAGAGCCGTGAAACATAGTAGTATCCATGATTGTATGAATCTATAAATTTTGTTTTATGAATCTCTTCTTGATAGCGGTTTTAGATCTTTTTTTATGCGTGTTACGTTTAGATGTTTTCTTTCCGCGCTTCTTTGTGATACTGCCAGATTTTTTGTTAACCTTCTTGGTTTTATTTGTTTTTTTGCGTTTGAAAATGCCAAATTTAGATGGCGACCGTTTTTTTCTGGACTTTTTTGATGAAGTTGCATTCATTGGAATAGTGTATTCGGGAGTGTCTTGAGCCATACCACCACCTTCTTGGCTTTCAGGTCCTTCACCTTTCATTGGCTCGAGTTCGCATTTCTCATGCACGCAATGAACGGTCCTCATTTTTTACAAATATTTTGGTTTAAAATGTAATTCAACAGTACAAACGTTGTTTCCAAAATCAACGGGTTCTCCAAATTGGTTTGTTGCAGTTATACCAATACTGTCCAAGTGTGAGCTCGTCAAAGGTTTGTATACCACTGGTGAAAATGTAGTCAGTGTTGGCTTATTTATTTCGCCTGGTGAACATCTTGCGAGACATCTCGACAGGGATTCGCTGTCGCCATTAGGCTGAATAATATCGCAATTAAATTGTATGTACTGTGTAATTCTTCCTGTTTGCGGAGCAACAGGCAGACTTTTAGTTTCTTCATTTAATTCTGATTTTATTGGTATCCCCAAGTAATTACAAATTCGAAGGGGTAGTAGAATTGATATGTGTGGTTTAATATCTATTGTATACTTTTGGGCAGTTAAAGTTATCCATTTCCCTCCATATGCGTCATTCAGTACTTTTAAAACATTTTCTTCCTGCAGGTCGACAGGGTTTTTAATTTCAGTTGTTTTAACAGTAGATATATGTTGGGTAATTGACATCGGTGTGCCCGCTTGTATTTTTGCAAACGCCTCGGAATTGGACCATTCTCGAGAAACATGTCTTCCCTTAGAAAGCGGTTTGTAAGGAAATGACATACTGTCAGCCAATTCTTTTGGTAGCTCTAACTGGGATTCAGGGTCCACAGGAGAATAATCCACTTGTACTTTATATTGTGGTGTATTACAATTATCAAGGAAAGCGTCAAAATTTAAACTTTTAAATTGCGCATTTGTAATTTCTAAAAATTTTGTTACGCTGGTTACGGTTTTTATAACTTCAACAAGCGTTTTCTTCCCATGCTTATCGATGAAATTTACATTAAACGGCCATCCCAAAGGCACAGCAAGAAAGGTATCACCTTCGAAATAGTAATCTGCTAAATAAGTACCTACATGATACCTTTCTTTCCCAAATCCAAAAATATTTTTTAAACTTGTGTCAAATTCAATAGAACAATCACTTCTGTTAAACAAAACTGATTTGTAAAATTGATAATTGGCATTAAAGGATATCTTAATTTTCGCCTCAATAAATTTTAAATTAACGTTTCCCATGTACTCTGCTAGACCTTCTACTGTTTTGCTGCACGAAATAAATTTTCTATCACCTGGAGTATACTCGGATGAGTAATAAAATTTAATATCTGTGTTAAGTGGAATATCATTCCATTGTTCTTCATCCATGGGAGCAATGCTTCGGTAATACTCATTTGGAAGACAAATACTTGTTTCCAAGTTTACAACATTTTGAAGAATTTCGGGGATGTATAAGGTAGTATCAGATGTATCGTTAACACATTTAAATTGTCTCGGATTTCTCCGTCCTAGTGTTGTAAACTGGTATATCGGTGGATTATGCTGCTGTTTGGCTTTTTCATTTATCTCATCAAAAAATTCTTTCAAATCTCCTTTGTCTTTTATGAAGGACTCTGATTGTCTTGAATCATTTTTTACAATCATGTTTCTATCATCTCCGGGTGAAAACAAGTTTGTTTTTTCAGTAGTGTGTGATGCATTAAGCAAGCCAACCTCATATGTGTTGTTATAAAATTGCAGAGGCTTATATAATTTATTCCGGAAAGAATAAGGTTTATTGCCGTGATAAGTATCTGTGTTATCACTTCTCAATATCTGTGTAAACCCACTTTGACTAAGAAGGTCGGCCACTTGCCGCTTGCTTGAAGACGGGGCATACATGTTTATGCACTCAATGATTGTACTAAACTAATTCAAATTTTGGTCTACACCACGGTTTTCTAGAGAGAATAGAACGTCAGACATTTGTTGGGTTTGGATGTATATTCTAGTCCTATTTGGTATATAGTATAAAGTGTTTCTCACTCTAAAGTTATTAGTTGTTTTCTGATGAAAATCAAAAAAAATATATCCGTATGCATCTTTTGTCGCGTCTCGATATGCTTCAATTAAAAATTTAGGTCTCCCTGGAGCAATTTGTTTATTTAAAGTTACAATGGTAGAAATATCTCTAGGTTGATTAAAGTATGCTAAATACATGCTGTTTATTGCTACTGTTCTCAGTTTCTCACAATATAAATTCTGCAGAATTAAGAGTACGGAGCATGATTTATGGTGGCATAGAACGGTAAACCATTTGTTTATAACTGTGTTTTCTTTTTGTGAAAAATCTAACATTTTGTCATCAAAAATTATTAACGAATTTCCCTTCAATTGGTCTTCTAATCCATCAACTTCAGTGGTAAAAATTATATTTGGAACTTTGCTTTTCATTTCATCGTATATTGGTTGATATACTTCGTATACATAAATGACTGTGTTTATTTCTTTATCGAAAATTAAATCTCGGTTAACTAGCAGATCTAGTGTTAAGTTTGATTTCCCTGATTGCGTCGGTCCCACAAAACTTACTGTACACGGATGGTGTAACCTAAAATCTACGCTTGTACTACTCGACATGATGATTACAAATGACATAAAACACGAAGAATGTTTACATTTATACAATTTTATTCCAATCAAAGTTCAGAAATCAAAAAAATGCCAATAAACACAAATAGTCAGAGTCAAACTTAAATCAAATCCATGATAATGCAATATATATTTTTATAAATATAATGTTTTGGCAATCAAGTGTTTGTAAACTAGTTTGAAAATTCGTCTGTATATTTGCAAATAAGCTTTCCTAACTTCCTGGCTTCAGCCAAAGTCAATTGTATGATCGGACCGAACCAAGTTGGCCATCGAGTTTGCGGGACTCTGCGCAAAATGTGGAACTGGTATTTACCAGACGGAAGGCGATAAGGTCGAATTAGAGTTTTTTTGTCCTTTGAAGTGTGGCAAATAGATTCATTCCAAAAGTCAACCTCAGTTTTTTCAAACTGGTTATATGAATTTTTAGCCAAGAATGAGATTGTGTCGTCTGGTGATGTCACAGCAACTTCTTTGAGTATCTTTAAAATAAATTTCATAATCAACTTGCCTTCAGAAAGGGAAAATGCAATCCTGGATGGCTTTTGTTGACCGTTTCTTTGTTTCAAAAGGTGTATGTAATATTGATCATTCCCTTCGTAATAGCTTGTTCTTACCTTCAAACTATCAATGTCAATGACATTGTAAGCTTGAAAGAAATTTGGGTGAGTGGGATTATCAATAGCCTCGACGGATATATTTTGATTTCCGCGAGTATCTAACTCCTCCATATCAAAATACGCCATATCACTCTCTGGCAAGGGTAGAACAGAAAAACCCAATTTATTTGCTCCATTTGTTTTTTTGGGTGTTGGTTTTGTTAAACCATAGTCATCAAATCCAGTATTATTAAAGAAATCTGGATGGTCGGTTTCCAAATCGAATGTTTGAGCATTTTGCTCATCGTTATCTGCAGCAATTTTTAATTCATTTTGCATTTCTTCTTCTTCTTCTTTCAACAGCTTCTCCAGCTCCTTCACTTCACGATAAAGTTCAGGTGTTAGCATCTTTTTTGGGGGAGTTGAAAATTTTCCTATGAGTTGTTCTTTTAACTGCCTTTTGTTTGCGCTGGGTACCATGATGGTGCTGAGTTTGAAAAGAGAATGATGATAGTTTTGATGAAAATGCTCCTTTTATCTAATTTTTGGAGTAGCAACCCCTTTAGAATAAACAGATCTCCACCAACCTCCCTAACTCGAAATCAATTTCATTCTTTAAAAACGTCAGCATTAGACTTTTCTCATTTTCGAATAGGGGTGCAGCATCACGTTTACTTTGTATAAATAGTGAGACAGCAATTGCGTTTTCTTTGCAGTCTTCCTTAGAGTTATCAAGAAAGACCATCCCAGTAACAGTTTTCATGACCATTTTCTTATAACATGGTCGAACGGTTTGAAAAAAATAAAAAATTTCTCGAAAGTTTAACAAAAGCTAACTCCCGTCAGCAGAAGCAACTGATTTTAAAATCTTCAGACGAAGAAGCAAAAGCAATTATTGAATGCTTTATCAATTTTTATACATTTGTACAAACTAAACCAGAAATCAAAGTCTTTGCAAAGTATAAAAAGAAGATAAAACTTTTACAAACAAAGATTCGGGATTTGAAATTAGCTAGAAAAAGTATTTTAAAGCATAGAGCTGTATTGAAACCAGTAATATCTTTTTTACTCTTCAAGGTCTTCGAAGCATTTATTTGCCATATCAATGCATCATGACAAGTGTTTTTGTACCCATCCCTATTGAAGTTTACAGCGACCCCAAGATTACGCAACTAGTAACAAATAAAATTAAGGAATACGATATAACAAATTCCAAACCTGTTAGTGAAAAGATCGTAAAACCTGCAAAAGTTAATGAGACGCCTTTGAAATCATTTTGTCCCTGGATTTCATTTGAAGACGGAGAGAAATGAATGTTAATTGCCCTTGTTTTAAACTGGTTTCTACTATAACGCATTCCTTGCACACTAAACCGAAACCAGACATAGATTACGATCCAAACACGTTTTTACCATTAGTAGTACCTTGTGACTGTATGCCGTGTAATCCGAATGCTATACAGCATTACGATTTTCTTTTGTCGCTGATTAAATCAGAAACGAAAATTCCTCAGGATATTCCTTGGTATAAATGCTCGCGATTTATTCTAATTCAAAACAATAACTATGAGGGTGCTGTAAACGCTGGACCAGATACTCCTATACCAGGGTTCAACTACAATAGTGACACGAAGCTACCGTTTATAGAGGGATGCAATCATAAGACTTGTCTGGATTACACATCAAAATACATTGATATCGTAAAATATGCAAATGGATTAATGGCTCCAAACGAGTGGATGGATAAATATTTCCCTGAATCTGAATGCTGCAAGAAATGTAAAACGTGAAGAGACTAACACCGCTTGCTTTGCTGAATAACACGTGTATTTTTTATCAAAATGACGTTTCCTGCTTGCCCTTGTTTCAAACTAGTATCGTCGATAACTCCAAGGACATTGGCGTATCCCCTACCAGGAAAAGACTATGATTCAAAAACACTGTTACCTATAATAATCGCATGCGACCACATGCCGTGTAACGGAAAGGTAAAAGAACATTACGATTTCTTACTTTCCCTTATTAGTACGACTGCCAAGAAGCCTGCAGCGGAATGCTCTCGATTTATTTTGAAAGGAAACGCCGCTTATAGGGGTGATTTTATTGATGGACCCTCTCCTCCAATTCCTGGCTATAACTTCGATCCAACTGAGAAACTACCTTTCATTACTGGATGCAATCATGTACACTGCAGCGATAATACTACAAAGTATTTCGATATGATAAAGTATGCGCACAGAATTATAGGTGACAGAGAGTGGTTGCAAAAATACCACTTTGAGATCAAGTGCTGTTCTGCATGTAAAAGACCTTTATTTTTGTAACTTGAACTGGTGAAAAGCATGAACATATGTAAAGAAAATGAATAATAAAATTAAAAATTTGTTAATATGTACAATTTTTGTCTTTTTATTTCAACTTGACAATATTTAACAATATTTACACTGATTATACACACATACATTAGGGCACTATTATTATTTTCTAGATTTCCGTCTTTTCCGTATAGTCCTTTTCTTTGCAGCGAGAGGTTTTTTCTTAGTTTTTGCTTTCTGAAGTTGCATTTTTTTTACAGCGTCTGCTCTTTTTTCTTCCAACTTTATTTTGTCATCTACTTCCTTTTGTTGTAGCTTGCCAACTTCTTCGCTGACCAGTTGCAATTGTTGTTCATAAAAGCCGCCTGTAACAGGTTCCTTTCTAAGATCTTCAACTAAGTAGGTTACCGGTTTTGTTTTTTGCACTTTACTTATTTTAAAAATTTCAGGTGTAAATGACATGGAATATCCTTTGTCGAATATTATTTTTTGAACAGATAGTCGTACATACTGTCCAACTTTTAATTTAGGTTTTGGGTAATCCATTTTAGAATAACGCTCATAATTCGCATTCCATACTTTAGATTCATTCCCCGGTAAATAAACATCATTAGGTGTCATTTTGATGCTTGAATGATAAGAATTATTTAAAGTGTTAATTAAAATTGGCAAGACATCTATCCACTTATGGTTATTTTGATAAGTAAATATAACTTCTAGCTTTTGTTTGAGTGTCCTATTTGCTCGCTCAATCAAAGAACTTTTTAACTCGCTAAAAGTGTGGAACAGACGTATGCCCTTACTCTCCATATATATTTCCATGGACTTATTGAAAAACTCTTTACCCGCATCTGCCTGTGCTAGCCGAACAGTATCAAGTTCTTTGTTTTTCATTATACTTTTTAATCCTTCTAGCACTTCATCCCCTGTTTTGGTTTTCAGACCGACTGCATATAACTTTCTTGAAAAGGCATCCATAACCATTAAAATCCATTTGTACTGCCTATTCTCTGATGCATACTTCGTATAATCAATCAAATCCATTACAATTTGATCTGATATGAAGTTTACAACAACCCTGCGGCGAAGTTTTATTTTTTTGACTGCTGGCCTATGTACACTAAACGCTTCTAATCTACTTAATTCTTCTAGCACTTTATTTCTATTTCCTAAATTAGGGTTATTTTTTATAAATCCAGAGAGAGCTGAAAAACTTCCCGGATGTGATGTAGTAGTATATTTTCTTTTTAAACTCATGATTCTACATTTCTACATTTATTAGCAATTACTTGATAAAGCTTTACAGCATTTTTACATAAAGTTTGATATATTTGAGTTAGACAAAACAGAAGGTATAGCAATACAGTGGCTACATTTACATTGAAAAGATTATAATACATGGAATTTATATCACTCCGTAGGTCTAGAATTGTTTTCACAATTAGCTGATCGTATAAAATTCGGGATTTCTTTTCTACAAGAGCACTGCAGTGTTTCCCCTGCTTAACAAGTTGATGAACTATAAAGTTATCTAAGATTTTAGTGTTATTTTTTTCTACACATTCAATTTTTATAGAGTTATTAAAACTAATTCCAATGACAATATTATTTTTTTCATGCCCCTGTAAACACGTTTCGCATTTTTGTCTTAAGTCTGCTGAAAAAGAAATAGAATAACTTGCAGCAAATATTGCAAATAACACTTTGACAACTTTGAGATCCATGTTTACAGCTTGGGCTAATGGACAAGACTAACAGAGTTCTTATAATTTCTCGCTATTTATTCAATTTATTTTACGTTTGAAATGCAGTAATAATAGTACATTTTTGAAGTCGTTATGCTGAATTTCATCACAACCGGATAATAGTTTAATATTTACAGATGACAATAATATAGGCTTTACATTACAATAGTAAACAGGATTAAAAACCAAATTTTTGGACGGTTCATTTAGTCTAGATTGCTGCACTGTTCTTAGCAAACAAGATTCTTTGTCACCAATATACATGCCTTTTACAAAATCGCATGTAACATTTATTTGATTTCTACACTTTTCACTTTGATAAGATTTAACTAGTTTCAAAGTTTTTGAGGAATAGACATAGTCCTTTTGTATTCCAAAATACAAGCAAAGTCTGGGTGGTAAAATTAATTCGAAATCATCAGGTATATTAAGTCTAATTTGACTTTCATTGTCATGAAATATCCAATCTTTATCAAGTGCAAATGCTTCATTTAACACTTTTAAAACTTCCGTTTCACTATTATTGACAGGATGGGGGATTTCATATTTATTATGAAACAAGGAATTCATCCTAATTCTACAATTTTTACTTTTGTACAAAGCCTTATAGGTCATCGGGGCCGTCGGTTCGCTGTAATGAATACCTGCAGTAAATACGCTAGCGGGAAAGCCAAGAGCTGTAGATAATTCTTTGGATAGTATCAGCTGAGTATTTTCAGCATTAGTAGGCTGAAACGTCATTTGAATTTCGTATTGAGTATTGGTATACACGTCAAATTCGATTTCTATTCCCTTTTCTTGGCATTGATTATTTACATCGTTAAAAATATCTTCCAAAGATTCCATTTTTTTAAATACAATTGTATCTTCAAGTCCAGTATCGACATTTTTAACTTTAAAGGAAAAAGTAACATCTTTACACGACAATAGGACATCTTCAGAAAATGATTTGGACCGATAACATTCTGTTCCTGTGCATACTAAAAGTGAAGACGGTAGTAAAAAGTTTTGCTTAAAGGCCGCATTTGCATGCATTTCTAAATTACCCTTCATTGCTATTTGGAGAGACAGGGGCCTGTCTTCTAAAGAAAATTTTATTTTCAGTCGTTTGGATTCGAAAAAGTGATTTAAATGATCAATCAAATGTTGAATATTAATTTCTGTTTTATGATAAGGAAGTGCTGTTCCCATGTACGGATTCTGGGCATTCTGGGCAACATCGTAAAAGAAATTATACCGCCTATCAGGACAGATTCTCAATTCTTCCAAATTAGCTACATCTGAAGCAATATGTCTCCCTTTATAATACTTTGCCTCTTGTAAATTCATTATTTTTTGAAAACATCTTGGAAGAGAAAACCAAATGTTGTCTGAAATATCTAAAACTACTCGTTTCGAAGTATGCGTTCTATCAATTTTAAAATTCAAAGGAAGAATTGAAGTTGTATTCGCTATGTTTTTATTTAAATTATCGATGAAATCTGGAAAATTCACATTTTTTTCAAAATTGTATTCAGTTTTCATTGTAGTGAATTTTTTTGTTTTAATGTCACGGTCATCGCTATCTAAAAAAAGTGTATTCTCATTTTTATTTACAAACACTTCGCTCAAGCCAACTTGCCAATCGTCTGTCAGTTGAATATTTTGTACATCATTTGTAAAATCACTAGGGAAATTTTTTGGATATTTAGTATGATTTTTCGAAGAGTCCAAAAGGACATAAAATTCGTTTGTTGTTTTCAAATCCATGTTTACTAATCAATTTACAAACACGTAATGAAGAATCAAAAACTTTTTTGACATTTATATACTTCTCTAAATCTCGACTGCATCTTCCTCTGTATTGACAGGGATATCCGGGTGGCCAAAAGGTAAGCTATGTATATTATCAAGCTGATAGCGTTTCGTATCAAGCGCGTTCAAAGCAATCTTATAGCCGGATTTACCGTATAAGGTGTGTTTTTCTGAACGAATGTAATTCACTTTTACACGTTCTATATCTCCACTAAAAAGTGAATTTTTGTAAAACTCGTGTCGCTTATTCTTCATACTTGCAAACGGCACACCTTTACAGCGGGATTCATGCATCAGACTCATTATCTTTTCTTCAGGATAATCTTTCACTTGGGACGGATCAACGTATTTCAACAAAGAGTATACCTTAGGTTTAATCCCAACAAATTCTTTGATGTAAAAGGCCTCTACTTTTAAAATACCTGGCTTTCCTTTTTTACTGGCGTCATATAACACCATATTGGAATCCAAATTTGAAAAGTCGTACATATGATTTAGCTTCTGCATTTTCATTAGATAATCATTAGCATGATCTGTGTAGCTAAAGATTATTGAATCAGTATCCGTATACAAAAGAGTGCACTGGCCCCAAAACATGTTTTTAATACCAATCATGTATTCCGGCCCCATATTTTGCGATCCATACCAGCACTCAAAGAGACGTTTCTTGGATAGTTCTAAAACAGTGAAACCCACAATTTGACATTTGTCGGCAATTACTTTTGTTTTCCGAAGTTGAATCATAGTTAAGTTATCCCCGTAAAAAGTTATGCTGTCAAAGTTCGGTTTAGCTACTAATCTTTCACAATCTACTTTCGTAGTACAAAGATGCGTATCAGTACTGTCTCGATATTTTTGAAGGCTTTTTCCGTAACATACATTTATGGCCGCTTTGGCGGCCTTTTTAATGGCTTCTGCAAGTGCATTGACTCGAATATCAACATTCATGTCAATGTATTTTTTCATAAACGGAGATTCTTGAAAACGTATCACTCTATGTATTTTTGTCACCTTCATTCCAAGAAACATCCAATACTTTAGAGTTTTATAATATGAAGTATATTTCTCTTTTGATTTCACAGTCAGAATTAATTTTTTACATCCCAAAGCATTTTTAATGTCGCGCTTATTTAACTTCATGTAAAATTTTTGGTAATCTGACATTTCTTCATAAAGTAATTTTCTGGCTTCTGGCATTAAAGGTAAATCTGACGTTAACTTAGCCAGATCTTCAGAGTAAAATACGTCCGCTTCAATAATCCAACCAACACCGCTGTCTTCAGGTAGGTTTTCAATGTCAAAATTTTTTATTTCATCTTCTGTTAACCACTCAAAACCTGAAACTGGAAGATATGATGATAGGCAGTACCCGTATAATTGATTAAGATCTGCGTATTGAATATACTTTCTCGGGAGAGACGGGTTATAATTGCCCACTAATTCATTGTTTGCTGTTTCGAGACGTTTTGTAACAGTGACGACACCTCCGCGAATGTTTTTTTCTATCATTTGAAGCATGTCAACATCCTTTATAATTTCGAGTTTTGCTTTTGTATTATGTAACATGCAAGCCCAACTATATCCTGGTAGCGACCAATATCCAAAGGGCTCCAGAATATGGGTTTTCATAATATTTTCTCTGTAATGAACCATTGCTTGGCTGAGCAGTAAAACGTCACATTTGAGATACAATAGCAAATAATCTTTAAATGTTTTACACTTAAATTCTTTCCAAACTGTTTGAGCAAAGTCGTACTCTTGCAAAGTAATGCCTTCTTGCTTCAGTTGAGAGTGAAACTTTTCAATTGGTGGAAGACTGGTTTCCTTTAAAATATCAATATCAGAGAAGTACTCATAACAAAAAACTCCTTTCCTCTCCAACAATGAAATCTTTTTAGTATCCTTAACATCCTGAAAGCCTTTGTGTAGTATATCAAATACTACATTGTCTTTTCTCAGTGTTTCAATTAAAGAATCTAAACTACTATTTAAAAAATGCATGGAATCCATGAATTTGATTTTCTTATCTAGCACCATTCCCATAAATTTTTCTGAGTTTTTCGGAATCACTTTTACGGATGAGGGCGAAAAGTACTTAAGACTTTGGATGAGCAGATGTGAATCATAGCCTACAAAAAATAGACCCTAATAAACATACTTCCAAAAAACTTAAAAGAAAATAGTGTGCATACTTACCAGTAGCATTGTGAGCTATAAATGGTATGCACTGTTTGAACTTAGCAGCTAGGTTGCATCTCTGACATGCATTCCCTCCTTTATAGGGTAATCCTGTTACATGGTTGTGGTGAAATACTTTAGGATTGATTTTAGAAAACTCGCGTTCGCATATGCAACATGTGTCGGCTTTATCAAAGATATTTTTTTCCTCCTGTGACAATGGTTTGCGCCTGTTAACTTTCATGCTTTTCAACAAAATGTCAGCTATGCCTACGGACACATTGATGAAGTGCTCCAAGACATCTTCTCCGCAGTAACTGTGATAATGAATTAATCCTGAGGGTCCAATAACAGCCATCCCATACGCAATTGGAACGTGGATAGTTTCATACTCCATAAAGCTTACATCGCTTATGAATTCACAAAGATTATTTTGTTGTTCACAAGTTTGTTTTTGTTTTAAGTAACATTCAAAATCGTAAAACACTAAATATGGCTGTGGGAGCGTATTTTCTCCATACGTACATGAGATAATGTTCTTGGCCGGAAAAGTTATTATTTGACTTCCTAAACTGATACAATTCTTATGATGGACTTGCATTTTATCTTTTGTTAAAAACTTTGAAAGACATGAAGGGCAATAGAAATGTGGTATTTTTTCTTTTACAAATTTAGAAAAATCTATTATTGGAATAAGATGGTGAATATTTTCATTCGAATGCATTTCCATATATAAGTCAACGTGCTCTGTGGAATACATTTTCGTTAAACGGACGGGAGCTAATTTTCCATTGTCATGTGTCATTATATTCACCGATATATTGTTTAGCTTTTCAAATAAATCAATGCCTGAGAATGTTATAGGAAATGAAATTCCGTTAAAGTTTAAATGATCAAATCCGCCTTTATAATTCTTTTCGTTTTCTAAATGTTTATACTTTCGGTTTTTTATAAGTATTGGGTTCTGATGAAATAAACAGGCAATGACAGCATACTTAAAACATTCATCCCCTGTATTTGTTAAGTATAATACACCCCTTCTTCCTTTTAAAATCTTAGGGCGAAAAGAGCCTCTTTTTTTACCATATCCGATTGGAGCATACGATGCTACAGTGGCATCAAATGATATGATATGGTCTACAGACCATGCTGATGAATCTTGATTGAAATTATTTAATTTTTCTATGATTTCATTGAGAGATCGTGTTATAAACAGATAAATATCACGAGTATGAAGAATTATTTCAAAATAGGCCGACAGCAAGACTTTTTTGGTAATCTTTGATGTGTCATCTATAAGCAGGAAATAAACTTCTAATCTACATTTGTAACGTTTATGAAAATTTAGTAGTCGTTGTAGTAAATTTGTGAGTGCATCATCAGTATTTGAAATTAGTTCATCAACCAAAGCAATTTTTTGAAGAGGTTTGTAACTATATTTTTCAATTGCTCCTTTATGAGCGGTATTGCTTTTCACGAACAAAATGTTGTCGTTCTTAAATTTTGAAGTTTGCCCAAAACCCTGCTGATTACACGAATGTTGACTTAAGTCAACTATGTAAATGGAACAACTGGAACACAAATGATTGGTTTCTAAATGCGAATTCAATTGATTGTGTTGCCTGGCAGTGTAGGAACAGTAAATGCACGGCAGCCAGTTGTATTGCAAATTTTCTATACGTTTACTTAGTCCACTCATTCTATGCTTCTATCGTCCACATCCATGAATGTAGCTATAACATAATAAATATGCATAAATATAGACACGTGTAGACAAATCAAATTGCTTTTTGATTTTTATTATCATCCAACCACCAAACACACCACATTTATATAATGAATTTATATAATCCCAAAAATTTTTTTGCTTCTCGTAATGTTAATGTAAATGTCTCAGTGTTAAATGTGTCATTATAATTTATTATTTTAATAGTGCACTTGTCCATAAACTTATTATCATTATATTCACAATTAAGATTAAATTCTAATAAAAACATTTCTGAAAAGCTATGGCAAACATCTATGTGCTTATTTTTTGGGTTTTTCTGATTTATATTTATACACATAAATACATCTATCAATAAACGAATAAAATGATTATATACATAACGTGAAACTTTATTCTTTTTTACCTTTATTTTTTTATCCTTCACCTTTACCATTTTCATTTTAGTTTCATCCAAAGATGAACAAATCTATTCAACTGTCGTTCCTTTAAAGGAATCTTGCTATTATTACTGCAATAAGAACTATACAAACTACGAATATGATCAAGTAATCTACGACCTTCTACAAGACTAAGTACAACATTCTGATGTTTTTTTGTTAAAGTGATTTCTAATGTGCTACATATTTCAAACTGTCCTGTTTCAAAGGACTTTTCGAACTTTATTTCGAAGTTCTTGGAAACTTTTGTATCAACTGATAAATTTTCTTGATCTCTTAAAAAAGGCAGTTCATCAATATCTTTGTAAAAAACTTCCAATAATTTTCTAAGTTCTTTAATTAGGGATTTGTTTTTTAATTTTAATTTTTTCTTATTATGGAAATGATGAGCTATTCTTAATTTTATCTGCTGAGAATACAGATAAGGATTGGTTTTTTTTGCTCTTCCAAAGGACGACTTCCTAAAGCACGGTCTACCTTTAACAACCAACAAATATTCAGTCAACTGAATATATTTCAATGCAACAAATTCAAACCTCATGGTAAATAGGTCCTAATGACCTCGTCGACTGAGCGCCTACAAATAAAACACTTTTTGAGATGTATTACACAATTGGAACAACACGAATTGTGGTTGCAAGGACGACATGTAAATTGAACTTCGTTCTTATAACAAACTACGCATCTTACTCTTGCGTTATCAGTGTTAATGGTCTCGATGTTCCTAATATTGTAAAACAAACATCTTGAAAGATGTTGGTAATTGTATTGCCTTCTACCTAGCAACGTTCTGGGGAAAGTGTAATTTATCCCACAATAAAAACATTTTGCAGCTAAAGTGCTGCAAACAATAAAAATACCTTCTTTGGCTAACCTAAATTGGGCATCTATATTTAGCAAGGGAGTATGTTTAGCTAATGTTCTCATGCGATCTTCGATTTCTACAAAATCAGGATACTTAATGCCACCTCTCCTAATTGGAATATCCTGCATTTTTAATATGTTTACATGCTATGCCAAATCCAAATGTCAACTACACAATCAGAAACATATTATGCCATACGTTAAACAAAAGCTATGTAAGAGTTGCATTCGGTGCATAAAATTTCACAATCAAAAATGTCCTCTTCCTGATGGACAGTTTTGACAAATTTATTACAGCATTTACAATAAAAATTAAAGTTTAAATCTAACATACATCTAAAACAATAGCTCATTTTAACATAAATACACACTACGTAAACAATAGTAGGAGACTACATTGACTACAAATTACATAACACCGACCTTGCAAATCGGAATATAGATGAGTTCCCCAGACACTGGTATTGCAACACCCGCAAAAGAATATTAAATCCGTAGTCCAATTGCAATTTTCACACTCATGCATACTAGCAACCATATGAAGACCTATTTCGGATGCTGCTACGATGAGATGACTTGAAAATCCAAGCGTTTTGCTGTGAAAAATTTGCTATTCTTTCCCGAAATCTAACAATATTCAAAAAATGTTCGTTGAAATTGCTCTCGGTAGGACAAAAATATAAAACGACAGGAATATCGTCAAAAAGAACCTTCTTCATGATCTAAACCATGAAATAGAAAAGTAACTGTATGTAAGTAAGTGTGCAGCAGAAACAGGTTTTGTGGACAATTGTTTTTTATAAACTACATCAGATGCCCCTAATCAGAAATTATATGAGTTTACTTTTCACTTCCCTTAAAAAGGTGACGCGCACTCAAAATCTACAACTAACAACAAAGTGCAATGGGACA
Source organism: Yoshiicerus persimilis (assembly GCA_020352615.2). Lineage (NCBI taxonomy): Eukaryota > Metazoa > Arthropoda > Collembola > Entomobryomorpha > Tomoceridae > Yoshiicerus > Yoshiicerus persimilis. Next base: position 36,297,260 of record CM036943.2, on the reverse strand, counting down.
GAAGAATATGCAAGAATACAAAGAAGATGTATAAATTATTTCTTACCTTTAATGATATCGATTCACTCTTTCCAGTTGCACAAATAAATTCATAGATCCTCCAGTTTTTAACTTCACTGTTCACTTTTCAATGGCAGTGGGACACTTTCGGGGGAGTATTCGTTTACCACAACTTTCAAAAGGTACAGCACAACTAGTCGAACTAGGATTTTCAACGGTACATGTTACTACGTAATAGCAACAATACATTAACGTGTCGAAAGTCAGAAACTTGGACTTCTTAATCTACTTTTTGAACAATTCGAATAACGAAATACATATGCAAGCACTTGGTTAAAAACGAAACACATATGCAAGCACTTGGTTAAAAACGAAACACATATGCAAGCACTTGGTTTAAGAGTTGTTCGAGTCACTTTTAAGAAAACGACACGAAAACGATGGAGGAACTTAGGTTTTACCTTAGCTCGAATCACGAATAACACTGAGTAAAGGCTTTGCTTCTACAACCAGTATTTATACTAGTAATACTACACAAAAAGAGTAAACATTCAGGTTTACAGGTAAATACATTTCCTCTGCATCTACAATTTCAGTGAAGTAGTTTATCCCGTCTTTTAAACTGAATTTCTCGATATATAGTCCGGTGAATTTAAGAGTTTGAGGTTCGTGGAGAACACCTGTTACACGTGGAAAGTTTAATAGGCTTAGATAGCCTGAACAATAATAAGAATTCTAAGTACTCACCAATTAGAGTGCACTTTGTGAATGCTAAGAAACAAAACGAAAATAAGAACCTCAGTTTACTAGTTACTATGGTCAGATAGTCGTCTGTATTATCCTCATTTACATTCCTATTATAAACTGGTTCTCCTGCCACTTACACTGGATTTTATCTTCCGTAATCGTTTGCGACTACAGTCTTAACCTTATTAGTTATTCGACCAGTCATGCAGACTTAGTCTACAGATCTCGTTAATCCACAGCAAACATGATTTTCATCTGACGAAAGAAAGTGAACATAGAAAACCATTACACACTATCGGTATTCTTTTAGTTGACTGCAGAATCTGAATCAGAAAACATGTATGCACCATCGCCGTGTAAGAAACAAAAGCCTGACATTCTTAACGAAAATAAATTTACGCAGATATTGAGAAGCGATAATGTAGACTTTTACAAAGACAACAAACCTAATACATTCCGAAATAAGCTGTATAAACCTCTAGACTTAAACAAAAATGAATTTGAAGTGGGTTTGCTGAGTGCTTCTCACACTACAGAAATTGACGACTTGTTTACTAACACTGATGACAAGAATCTCGTTTACAAAAAGTTGACTCGCTCTTGGACATCATTTGTGAAAGAGGAAACCGACTTAAAAGCATTTTTGGATAAAATTAATGACAAGGCAGTTAGACTTCATAGAAAGCCTAGGTATAAATTCGAATCTCTAGACAAACGAATTCCAAGAGAATTCAAGTGCTATAACAAGACTACTGATACGGTTCTATATATCCCTGATATTCTTCAAAATGTTTTACATTTGGAATCGAATGCCTGTCACCCAAATAAGAACTACAAAAGCCTTTCTCCTATCTCCGAAGAGGAATGGGATAATATTCCACTTCATACAGATATTAAATTTTACTTCGCCCCTGAAGCAACGCCTATTTACAGAGCGGCTTTTACACTGAGGAAGGTGAAGGACCTGACAGAATTTATGATGATCTTAAATGCAGAGCTTGCAGATCTGAACATTAATATAATTGTCAATGCCAACTATCAGTTTTACAGATCTGTTCTTTTTAACAGAACAGAGGAGTATTCAATTGAATTTGATGACAGTTTTACAGAAATTTTTGGATTCAACAAGAAAACTTATGCAAAAGGCACGTTTTCAGCTGAATATTTTTTCGATGGCCTTAAGTTTGCTGAAGTTCCCCTAGAATCAAGGTTTGACGTAAACTTTGTTGATAAACAGGGCCACAAAGTACTGGTGCCGATTATTAAAACTGTGACAAACTTAAATGATTTTATTAAAATTACGAATGAGCAATTCAAACTTTCAAAATTTGATGTCTATCTCGATGTTAGTAGTACACCACAATACAAAATACAATTGGATTATTCACCTGCTGACCCTTCATCTCTGTTAGAGCTTCCGGCCGATTTATCCAATAGCATTGCCTTTCCGCTGCATCCACTTACCCAAGGTAAACATAATGCAACTGGATGGTCGGATCCATTGGCTTATGCAAGAATACAGATGGGGACTCGACTGAAAATTCTTCAAATTGCTACTGCACTAAAAGCAAATGTTATCAAAGAACCAGTGGATTTGCAAGAGAAAAATGTCGTAAAAGTATTAAATGAGGCCTATGGACAGAATTGGATAACTTTGAATGACCGTCAGTATACAATAAATATAGCAAAGGATTCGTTTATTTTTCTTCCTCCGAGAGTTTGCAGTTATCTAGGAATACCAGTGAATTCTGTTTTAAGTGAAGAAACCAAAAGCTTGCCCATCGCTCCGCAAACTGGCAGAGTTACACAATACATTCAATTCAATTGCGACATTATTGAACCAAGCGGTGATAGCGAATCGTTATCGAGGTGTATGGGAAGATGTTTACCTGGCAAAATAGGTATTCCCACTTTGACAACATTTTCACCAGTTGTTTATAAAACTTTAACAAGTTCATGCTTGGATAGCATTGGCATATTTGCGATAAATCAATTTGGAGAACCAGTTAACTTTGGAAACAATGTTTGTACTGTTGAGTTGGAATTCAAACCAAAATACTTATAAAATTTAAAACCGCATCTCTAAATAAGAAAAGTGTGTAATAAAATTTGTATTATTGTAAATGTAAGTCAAATGAGAATCGAAAAGAATTTTCTTGAATGTAGAGACATTGTGTTTACGTATTAAATAGAAAACATTTAGATATTTGGATTTGAAAAGCCAAATCCTCGTGTCTTTCCTTTAGTGTTTTAGACTGCACGTGTGGCAAGTTACAAATGCAGGTTGCATTAAGGCCATTCCTCATTCACAAAAAACCAGTTTTAGAATGTCCATCACTTCGCATCTTGTAATTTATACGAGTATTTCATCAAACTAAACCACACCAGGGCACCAGAGACTTTGCATGCATCTGTGAAATAGAAAACAGGTAGATATTTTCCTGGCTGTAAAAAGCTTGTCCTCTCTCCAGTTTTCTTTATGGACTACACGTGTAGCAAGTTACAAAAGCAGGTTGCACTCAGGTTGCAGTCCCTCGCTCACCCACAAAAAATACATGTGTCTTGCACCAAAAACCAGTCCTGGAATCAAACTCGATTCGCTTCTTGCAATTTGCATAACTATTTTCACCAAACTAAACCAGACCAGTAGAGACATTGCATGCATGCATTAAATAGAAAACAAACAGATATTTTTCTACACGTGGAAAAGCAAAGTCTCATCTCTTCTACTCCCAAGGTTTTCAGACTACACGTGTCTACGTCCCTCGCTCACTCACAAAAAACACACACAGTCGCCTTACAGAAAAAAACCAGCTTTGGAATCTCGTTTCATCAAACTTCTCACTGGCCCCTGTCTCCAAGTCATCCAACTCGGCCTCCCTCCTTCGTCTTCCAGCGGCGGGGCATCCATCGACGGTATATTTTACCGTGATATTTAGACGACTAACATTTCTTCCCCATATCATTAAAAATAACTAGTAAAACCATATACTAAAACGGCGGCATAAAGCGGCGGCCATTCATCGGCGGGGGAATATTCTTCCATACAAAAAAGGGGGAATATTCTTCCATAATATATACTACTTTTTCGTTTTCGTCCATCAAAACATAAAGCTAGTAACATAAAAATCCACTCACTGTCATTAAAACATGCATGAAGATAACGAATAGTATTTCAAGTAGGCAAATGACCCAGACTCCAATAAAAAATCTTGATTTTATCATAAAAGGAGCCACAGCGATGATTATACCTAAAAGTTAGCAATTAGTAATCAAGTGATAATAATTTACCTACTACATAAAGTTTTGTCATAAATTGAAATGAATGAAGAAAAGTCATATACTTGCAAATATTTTCACAATAGTCCCAATTGCCCAGTGGACAACTCGAATTGTGTAATTGACAGAGGCAGATTTAACGTAAGATGTTCCGACACCAAGAAAAGGTTGAATTGCAAGCAAGACATAAATGATATATCCACACTTGCGATGCCCCGAACTCCCGATTTCATAGGCATCGTGAAAGGAAAATATCATTATAGCATCTACAAAAATTAGGATCAGCACCGATATCATGTAGGCTCCATGTACCTGTATTAATTAATAATAATAAAATAGTTTATTTTGCGACAACACTACATATTTCATTATTACTGCATTACGTACCACTCGCCAAATGGACATGTTAAAAATCATTGCAGCTGTCCACGTTTCTTTGAAATATCTTGCCACGTAAACACCATTCGGAAGAAGAGCCATGAATGCTACGATCACAATTGTAGCGTGCCATTTAATGTATTTCAATTTCTCAGAACCCTTTTCAATCTGCAATTACAATATAAAAAGTGGATTAATTTTTATTAGTTAAGAAATGAAATGAAAATGACAAAGTGCACCATTACTTCTTCCAGTTCCTTCAAATCCAACTTTTCAGCACTTTTGAATGTAACATCGTGTTTTCCTATTCCGGTAGTTTCGGATCCTCTGCTTTGTGCATTATTCAAACTACCGCTTGGTAATATTTTTCTAAATAAATCTCTTTTCGGTCTCTTACCATGATTTCGAGAACTCCGTCGACCCTTTTTTCTGGCCCTCATTTGTCTTCTACTCAATGTTTTCCCTACAGATTCATTAAAAAATAGGGTATTTTAATTTTCTTGAAAAAATATTCTTAGGTAAACTAGAATAATTATTCATTACAAACGGAACTTACATTGAGATGTGCCGCTCACAAATTCCGTTCCAGAAGCATGGAAGATGTAAAAGTTACTTTTCTCAAGGTTGAAAGATTTCATAGGCATTTTAACTTCACCCGGGAGATAAAGAGCTTTTCGGAGATGAAAACTGCAGGCCAGTATATTATTTCTCAGTGCCAACTTACAGTGCTTTATGTTTTCGCCCACCGTTCCATTCCTTGTGCAATTTCCGCTCTGAAAAACAATTAATATATTGTAAAGTATACAATAATATATAGTTAAAAAGAAAAAAAATGAACACACATACCGTTCTTTTATTATCATATTCAAGGTTCCATGAACTGTAAACACCAGCAGCACCAGATTTGTCCACAGAGCATTCTACCACACTATCGTTTCCCTAATCGAAAACATTTTCATATTTTCTTTATATTATTTGGAGTTCATTATTTGTTGAAAAACAAAATGCTAACCATTTGCGAATCTAAAGAAATCCCCAAAGCTGCATAACCATATCCCAATTTTTTTGGCAGATAAACTTGAAGCTCAAATCTGTAAAAACCAACATAAGAATTCTTTAAATTCTAAGCACATACCAACGAAGTAACTTTAAATGCATTCATTAAACGGATTAGTTATAGGCAAATCACTGACGTTGTTTTCATTAAAGCCAATACTTCCAATAACAGAACTTGGTGCTGGGTTGCTCTACTGACTTAGAAACGCCTACATTAGCTGCCTTCAACTTTTATTTGAGACACCAATTGAAGAACAATGCAAAAGTTATCATGATTACTGAAAAATATAAACCCTTATTAGTACAGCAAATATAATTCTTTAACATCTAATCATTAAAAGTAAAAAAACTTACGAGGATAGATATAATTTTCAAAAATATGTGAAGTTAAGGAGGTGTGTTGGGTTTTAAAATCCCTGATTGGGGGAGAATGGCTAAACGGAGAGTTTTGGGGTAGACATTTTTGAAATCGCCGCATATTTTTCTAGCGGCTATGAGAGCTTGATTTTAAAAAATGCTTTTTAAGGAGGAAATATTTGGGGTTCTTGGGAGTGGGGAAAATACATTGAAAACATGTCGTATTTCTATTTTTCTTACACAGTTGCAAACTGAAATTCAAAAAAAGCGGCCTCATCTTTTTTTTAACATTTTTTTGAAACGCGTACGTTGCTTCAAAATCCCAAAATCATATCTTTCCGAAAACGTCGGCAAATTTCATGTAAAGGAGCTTGTCATAGAGTAAAATATATGGCAATGTGATAAAACCCTAATGAAAACAACGTCAGTGATTTGCCTATAACTAATCCGTTTAATGAATGCATTTGAAGTTACTTCGTTGGTATGTGCTTAGAATTTAAAGAATTCTTATGTTGGTTTTTGATGCGTGTTAGTGTTTTGCACTATTGCCATAATTATTAAAGTACCTCCTATATATTGTGTGTTAAATATCTTATGGTTCTTCTCGTGTATTTAAATAAAATTATGTAGTCTTGTCTTGTGCTGGGCACCAAAATATTATTCCCTTTTCGCTGCATTTATTACCTACATCTGACTGCAAATTCTTGCTAACAATGGTAGTAAAGTAACAAGCATATTTATTAACAGTATTAAGTAACTCAAGAATTAGTTATTTTAAGCGGGTTTCCTAATATCGTATTTCGGGTGCATAGATAATTTAGACCCCCGTAGCTAGGGGCGCGTGAAAATTGTTTTGATAGTAAAATATTTAACAAGTGCCCATGGCCACGGATTCGGGAAGGGGTCCAAAATTATCTATTATCCCGAAAGTACGAAATGAGGAAACCCGTTAAATGATAACTCATTTTTGAGTTACTTAATAGAGCTAAATATTCAGTTAGATATAAATAAAAAGTGCAATGAAAAAGGAATAATATTTTGTGGCTCAGTACAAGATACGAATATATAATTTTATTTCAACTCAAGAGAGAAACCATAAGACATTTAGCACACAAAAGAAACAAGAGATACCTAAATTACGGCAATAATACAAAATATATTATACAACAAAAATCAACGTAAGAATTCTTTGTCCTATAAGCAGATACATAATGTTAAACGCAATAATGACTGAAATACTAAAATCACTGAAGGAGCTTAATTAATTATAGGCAAATCAGCGACATTATTGTTTGTATTAACTTCAGTATTTCCAATATCAGGGGTGGGTGGCGTAACTGCATTAGAACCGCTTTTTCCACTAACTGCCTTCAATTTCTTCAAACACCAGTTGAAAAATAGAGCACAGCTTAACACGATGACTGTAAAATATAAAACTTTATCATTACAACATAATTCTTGACATTTAATCATTAAAAAGTTATATAAACTTACTAGGGTAAATGAAATTTTCGAATAAATGTGATGCCAGGGCTCTGGTAAACCAGTTTTCAAATGCCGGACACATATGGGAAGCTTCTTTCGTTACGACAGCTATAAGGTTGTCAAGAATTATGTTGTAATGATAAAGTTTTATATTTTACAGTCATCGCGTTAAGCTGTGCTTTATTTTTCAACTGGTGTTTGAAGAAATTGAAGGCAGTTAGTGGAAAAAGCGGTTCTAATGCAGTTACGCCACCCACCCCTGATATTGGTAATACTGAAGTTAATACAAACAATAATGTCGCTGATTTGCCTATAATTAATTAATTAATTAAGCTCCTTCAGTGATTTTAGTATTTCAGTCATTATTGCGTTTAACGTTATGTATGTGCTTATAGGACAAAGAATTCTTAGTAACATAAAAATGAGTTATCATTTAACGGGTTTCCTCATTTCGTACTTTCGGGATTATAGATAATTTTGGACCCCTTCCCGAATGGGCAGGGCAGGGCCATGGGCACTTGTTAAATATTTTAATGTACTGTTCTCTCTCACCAGCATTCTGTGCACTTTGCCTGGCAGAAGTCGTCATGGAAGCAGCAGGTGAATGGTCAAAAGTGATTCATTTATAGGAAATTTGATTGGTCGATTTTTATTTTTGAACTAAGCTTTTTCCGACAGGGGTGTATTTTATATTTCCACAATGTTATTGTCAAGTCATTGTCTTGGAACGCCATATATATGCAAAATATATACTAAATATGCGTTTTCGAATAGAACATAATCATGAGGTAATACACAATGTCAAATTGAATCAGAATTAAACATTTTTTTCCTCTTTATTAAGCCATTAACAAAGAAGCGTGTAGTTAAATTGATTAAATTTACCTATTTTCAGTAAAGTTATGTTAATGTAGAAACTAGTTCTTTAGGTAAAGGCTTTCAGTAATTATTTGTCATATTTGTCTATCATCCTAGTAAGGAAATCCGTTACTGTAAAGTGTATCATTATTATCGCTAACTAGGTTTATAAATATATATGGATAAGAGTATTACATTGGATGCCTGCCATGTTTAGTTTGCTCGGTTTCGGTTTAGTCGAGGTATACTTCTAATATTATGAACGATAATACCGTACACGGAAAACACTTCTGTGTATTTGATGCCATATTAGCCATTTTGGCCAATTGCTCTTAGATTTATATATTTTCCATTTTGGATGTAATAATAAATTGCATGTTATTTGTAAGCAAAGAATAATATTCTTTCACATAATATTCGAATTTATTTTATGATTTATTGTATTGGGTAATACAGTTTAATGAATGGTTTGTTTGCAAAACGGGAATGCCTAGATGCAGAGGTTCAAGGGATTCAAAACAGAAATTGTGTGATGTTCAACCAATGGTCAGTATTTTTGCAAAGCAAAACATTTGTATTTGTCAATTTGACTATAATGATAATACATGTTCACTCCTCACTCACAAGATTAAAAAATAAGTTTGAATAACAAAAATACTCTTAGTATTGTAAACGCACCGATTCTTAGTCTGGTTATTTGCCAAGATGATTCCGATATTACTTTATCAGTTCTATATTTTTATGATTATAGGGCTTATTAAACTACGTATCAATTTTATCTTCTATTACAGTTACTTCAGTAGATGTGTCCGGGGTTGGGCTAACAATTGGATTGCACGAAACGATTTTGCATAGAGGCTGCTTTGGTGTTTTTCGTTTTCTGTACGGATTTTTACATTCAGGATGAATTTTTTTGTAGTGGTAAAATAATTTGGTAGTATCGGTAAACTTTTTGTCACAGTCATTGCAGCTGAACGGAGTTTCCTTTGTGTGCTTCCGTCGAGTGTGCCTTTCCATATCACTTTTAGAAACAAAATCTTTGTGGCATGTTTCACATTTGAATGGTCTTAGACCTGTAACACAATAACAATAAATCGGAATATGTCAATACATTGCTATTATCGGATTTCTCAATTCTAATACTATTAGTTTAAGTAAGGTTTTTAAGGTTTGCTTTGGTTTTGTTTGCTTTGCTTTTAGCGTTTGGCTTTTAAGGTCAGTAAAAACATGTGATAATTTTATTGGACACCAAAAGCAATCAGTTTTGCACAAATGAAAATCGTCACTTTGCCACAAGTGTGATCATTTCACCGCACCAATATTATTTGGCCACAATAATCGTCATTTCCTTCGGAATGGGAAAAATGAATACAAAAGCATTCATTTTTCCATTAGTAATCTTGTATTTTCCATATGTGCCATTTAAATATTTAAATATGCGTGGTAAAAGCAATGAAATACCTATTCCATTACTTTTATGGCATTTTCAATACAATTCGAGTAGTAAAAAGTGTAATTAAGTCCAACATAATATGTGGAAAAAGCAATATTACTTGTATGGAAAATATGAAAATTTTAGTAAAGAGTGACGATTGCTGTGGCAAAACGATATTTCAGTAAAAATGATCACACTTGATATACTACAATTAGTAAAATATATTATAACCTGCATGGACGCGCTTTATATGCTGTTGAACCTGAGTATAGGGTTTATTGCACAAGTGGCATATATTGTTCCTCCATTTCTCTTCAATTTCTGGAGGTATATCTGTTGCATACCATAAATTAATGGACTGAGATTCTGATATACTTCGAATATATAAAGAACTGTTTATATTTGGTTTATACCACACCAAAAATGCTAGATTGTAATTATAATAAATTATAATTGAAGCAACATACCAGAAGCATCAACATCTACAAGAATCATCCTTTTGGGTTGATTTTGATCTTCCATGTTTGTTTCTCCGACGTCTGTCTCCATTACGATGTCAATAATTTGCTTTTTCTTCCTTTCTATTCCTTTTACGTGGAAACTTTTAATGTGATAATGCTTTTTCGTTAAGTCTGTAAACTTTTTATTACAATAGGGACAGGGATAAGGAGTTTCTTTTGAATGTTTGCGTCGAAAGTGAATTTGCATATCACTTAGTCGTTTAAAAGATTTGCCGCAACTGGAGAATGAGCAAGAGAAGGGTTTCGGTACTTCAATTCCTAAACAATCAATGAAATAATTGAACATTGAAGGGGTTAGGACTAAATTAAATTTTCCAAAATAAATAATTTTTGTAGGGGCCTTCCTGCGATTTCGTTACACGGAATTTTTAATTTCACTGAGAAAGGATACAAAATCCCATTAATTTTTTATACTGCAAAATTACAATGTTTGAAAACCAAATTGTCTAAATAAAATATGGTTCAATTATTGTAGTTAGTAATGGATATTTTAATAGCAAATAAAGTTCAAAAGTAAATTTGTGAGGCTTAATTTTAGTCCTAAACCCTTCAATCAGTTGAGTCCGTGAACAAAAAATTCTGCATTTTCCATAATTTTTGTAATATTTTATTTTACTTACCTTCATGGACCTTTTTAATATGAAATTCCATGTAATCTTTGACTACTCGTTGGTCACACTGCGGGCATTTCATTCTTTTCGGTTGTCTGTAGATTCTTTTATATTTTTTCCTCGAACTGCCTTCCCAATCTTCTGCAAATTTGAAAAATAGATTTTGGACACTGAGAATTTTATATTGGGACTTCCAGATCAGATCAGTTTCCAGGATTAACGAAATTTCTTACCGTCAATTTCCCTTTTTACAGGAGATCGTGCAGACGGTCGTTTAAGAGTATCATCTCCATTTTCCTCTGCGTCTGAAATATTGCTGAAGCAGTCTTCGGAATTTGACTCTGTTTGCTCAACCTCTACTTTGATTTGGACAGCTGCAGCAGACTGGTCTGAATGAAATCCGTCGGAGAACCCCCAACCTAAGGTTACAAATTAAGATTACGTATTACGTCACTGGAATGTACTTTTTTGAGCACAGAACCGATAAATTCAAAAATAATTATAAAACAACAAAAGGATACTCACTTTTTGCTATACAATTTCTGATTTTTTCAGTAGACCCAAAGGACTGTGAACTTGAATTTGTATTCTGGAAAGACTGTACAATTTTGTTTTTGATTTCTTCCTGCAGGGATTCGTAGTCACGCTGCACATGAACCAGTTGAGAGTAAATTATTTGTGATTTCAGAACGAGGATTAAGCAACTTCCACAGAAGGAAAACCAAGAGGATGGGTGTCCACTTTCTTTCAGTAAATCTTCACACACTTTTGAAGAGACGGGAAGAAGTTTTCGTAGCAGAAATATTATAGGATAATTATCCAGAATTGATTCTGAATCTGTAGTATTCACTGTCGTTGCCTGTGCCTGGTAGCAAATCATACATTTCTTCGAGTTCATTGTCGGATAGTTCATCTTGTTACAAGATATTTAAGATTGAATGTTATCCCGAGTTCCGGAGATTGTCAAATACCATAACTTAATACACAATGAAGGAATGATTTCCTATTCTACCTATCTTTAATTTACCTTTAGGAACTTTTTCAAAAACTTTTTCGTACTTTTTAGTAAAACCCTGATTTAAAATTACGACAATCACACAGATTAAAAATTTCCGTCTATACAAATAAATAGGAACTTCAGATCTGACGCCAGAAATTTCTGCTTTACTTTACCTGATTTTCCTATCGTTTCCCAAAGTGCCCCGGTTATTAGTTTTGGTCGTTTGTAAGTTTTACTTATAACATAACACCGATATTTATACCGTTTAAACTTAAACTCTGGCTTACAACATTGATGTGGATAAAATTATCAAATAATACCGGTAAATGTCCATAATTGCTAAACAATCAATTGTATAATATTATAACTCCCTTTTTCATCATAATGTCAAATTTTATTGCAGTAGTACTTTTTATACCACCGATCATTGTTTGAAAGATCAAATTTTATCATATTTTGCAATTTTCTAACTGTTTAGAAAAAGAATGCGCTATTTCTATTGGGAAAACTATTTTGATTTAACTTTGAATTTTGGTAGTCCATTTGTTCATATAATAATGCAAAAAAGGCAAAGAGAACGGCAGTCGATTTACATTTACAATTAGCCCAACTTCCTAAAAAAGTGTAAAAAATGCAACTTTACAGAAACAGTATAAAGTTTAATAAGTTAACACCGAAAGAACATACTTTTAATGCCAATGACACTTCCAGTGACAGCTCCAGATAAGACTGGATTGAGAAAGTCATCTTTGTTTCGCCACTTAAATATTAAAGTTGTCGCTAATTTTACTATAACACCATAATTATTCTAGTTAAAGTATAATTTTATAAGTACCTGTTTAAAAATCTGTTCAGAAAAGTCGTAGACGAAAGCAGCTGCAAAAGATAAGGTGAAAACACGAAACGATCTCGCCAAACCATTCAATGTCCATTGGGATATTTGTCTCACTGCGTAATCATCTGGAGATTTACCTTTAGGAATAAACTTAGGGGGGAAAATGATACCAGTCGCCGGCCAAGATGAAAATAATTTGTTAAACACGCCACTAAATAGTCCACCTGCGAAAAAGACATTTTTAGGACCTTTTCGGGGAATAACTAAAATTCCATTTCAACCTAGGTTGATAAAATGCTTAACATTTGGCACTACCGTAAAAGCCATTAGAGAGATTCAGGGATAAGGTTAGCGGTTAAACGGTAACACAAACAATGCAATAAGGTTTAGGTTTAGGTTCATTCGTAATAGGAGGTTTAGAAATTCTGTGTACGCAAAAGTAATTACGGTGGCTACATTTGATTTTAAACACAAGCAATCAACTAGAGATTTTTATTCCAATCATAACAATAATTACCCAATTACCCATCATCATGGATTTAAGTTTGATTGCAGTATTTAAAGACTGTCTATTGAAAATTATCTTAAGTTTTACTTAAATTAATGTAAAAACACAACGAATTTACTGTTTAAATAGTGAATAATTTTTTTTGTTTATAAGTAGCTAGTTTTTGAATGTTGACCAAAATTGAGCAGTGTCATCACTTGAATCTCTTTGATTTGAAAAGCAAATTACAACTCAACTTCTGATATGTGAACATGTGTAGTAGTGCCACTTTTAAATGAAAATCTGTTGGTTGATATTTCAGGTTAGAAAGATGAACTTTTAGGCAATTCACTGCCGAATTTCTATTTATTTGCCCAACTAGTACTTAATGTTAAATAAATTTACCATTTTCTATAGCTAAACACGATTTTTAACTGCAAACTAACCTTCAAACCGTACACGATAGACTGAACCTTAAATTGCTGATTTTAACGTTCAGTTTAAGGTCTGCGTTTGAACTCAGACTTAAACGCTAAGACTAAGGTAAAATTATACAACCAAATATTGCGTGCGCATCCAATTTTAGGTTTAGGTTTACGTTAACTCTAACTCTGAATCTCTCTATTAGAGAGATTCAGGGATAAGGTTAGCGGTTAAACGGTAACACAAACAATGCAATAAGGTTTAGGTTTAGGTTCATTCGTAATAGGAGGTTTAGAAATTCTGTGTACGCAAAAGTAATTACGGTGGCTACATTTGATTTTAAACACAAGCAATCAACTAGAGATTTTTATTCCAATCATAACAATAATTACCCAATTACCCATCATCATGGATTTAAGTTTGATTGCAGTATTTAAAGACTGTCTATTGAAAATTATCTTAAGTTTTACTTAAATTAATGTAAAAACACAACGAATTTACTGTTTAAATAGTGAATAATTTTTTTTGTTTATAAGTAGCTAGTTTTTGAATGTTGACCAAAATTGAGCAGTGTCATCACTTGAATCTCTTTGATTTGAAAAGCAAATTACAACTCAACTTCTGATATGTGAACATGTGTAGTAGTGCCACTTTTAAATGAAAATCTGTTGGTTGATATTTCAGGTTAGAAAGATGAACTTTTAGGCAATTCACTGCCGAATTTCTATTTATTTGCCCAACTAGTACTTAATGTTAAATAAATTTACCATTTTCTATAGCTAAACACGATTTTTAACTGCAAACTAACCTTCAAACCGTACACGATAGACTGAACCTTAAATTGCTGATTTTAACGTTCAGTTTAAGGTCTGCGTTTGAACTCAGACTTAAACGCTAAGACTAAGGTAAAATTATACAACCAAATATTGCGTGCGCATCCAATTTTAGGTTTAGGTTTACGTTAACTCTAACTCTGAATCTCTCTATTAGAGAGATTCAGGGATAAGGTTAGCGGTTAAACGGTAACACAAACAATGCAATAAGGTTTAGGTTTAGGTTCATTCGTAATAGGAGGTTTAGAAATTCTGTGTACGCAAAAGTAATTACGGTGGCTACATTTGATTTTAAACACAAGCAATCAACTAGAGATTTTTATTCCAATCATAACAATAATTACCCAATTACCCATCATCATGGATTTAAGTTTGATTGCAGTATTTAAAGACTGTCTATTGAAAATTATCTTAAGTTTTACTTAAATTAATGTAAAAACACAACGAATTTACTGTTTAAATAGTGAATATTTTTTTTGTTTATAAGTAGTTAGTTTTTGAATGTTGACCAAAATTGAGCAGTGTCATCACTTGAATCTCTTTGATTTGAAAAGCAAATTACAACTCAACTTCTGATATGTGAACATGTGTAGTAGTGCCACTTTTAAATGAAAATCTGTTGGTTGATATTTCAGGTTAGAAAGATGAACTTTTAGGCAATTCACTGCCGAATTTCTATTTATTTGCCCAACTAGTACTTAATGTTAAATAAATTTACCATTTTCTATAGCTAAACACGATTTTTAACTGCAAACTAACCTTCAAACCGTACACGATAGACTGAACCTTAAATTGCTGATTTTAACGTTCAGTTTAAGGTCTGCGTTTGAACTCAGACTTAAACGCTAAGACTAAGGTAAAATTATACAACCAAATATTGCGTGCGCATCCAATTTTAGGTTTAGGTTTACGTTAACTCTAACTCTGAATCTCTCTATTGATGAAATGATGATGGACGCTACCGCAGTAGAACCACTCGAAATTTTTGTGGATAACAGTCCTATCCAACCATGCCTTTTTTATCACCAGAGGATATTCATAAGTGTAATATTGCCCTTTATGTCGCGGTTTCAAAATATTTGGTAACGAATTAGCATCAACAGAAAGGCCTTTTTTATGACTATAAATGAGCTGTCTGGATAGCCAAAGGGCGAAATCCCGTCCATCTCTAGAAGAATCCTCTAGAACAAAAAGATGTCCGTTTTCCTTGAATTTACCCACATAAGAATAACTCATTAATACCCCCTGATTGTGATTTCTTATTCCTAATTTATTATTATTGAAGAACTAATGAGTTGTACTGATAATTTTGCAAAAATTTTAAAGAAAAGTTGTACCTTCTTGGTTTTCTAGGTTGCAATTTCTAAAAGACAGTGTTGACAATGTAACCCACGAAACCACAGGGAATGATGAACTATTTACAGGTAAAAATGTAGTCTAAAAATAGTTGAGGTTGTAAAACAATTTCGAAACATTTTATCTCCATTACATTTTTAAGCAAAACCAAGGCTTCTCTTAAATTGCGGCCTTCCAGACAATTATACGAAACTATTTCGTTTTAATAAGATAAAACTAACGACGAGCAGTAACAGCAGCGAACCAGAGTGTATTAACGCTGGCAGTGGGAATAATGAAGAACGTAAAAAAGGGTTAAAAAAGTACTGCAAATCCGTTGACAAAAGTCAAAAAGTTAGCTTAGCGCTTCCTATAATGGAAAACGCCTAAAAAGCGCTAGATATAACGAGAAACGCTTAAAAAGTTAGTTTACGCTTACTATAATGGGAAATGCTCTAAACTTTAGCTTATGCATGGCTTCCAATAATGGGGAACATCAATTAAGAAAATCATAGAAGCGGTATACTATATTTTACACGCAAATAACCCTATTTGAGTACCTTATCCAATATAGAGTGTAATCCGAGCCGATGTCCGATGCCCCTGGACCTCCCTCTGCTATGTCCGAATTTGTCCGATTTTGCTAAACCTCCCCTCCCCCCATCAAGCCGGACGTCCTTTAAGGATGGCCCCTTATAGACAATAGGATAGGCCAAGGATTGTTTAGGTTTTTAGAATTTATTTATATATTTATTGAACATTTTATTGCAAGTTTATGTACTTACTGACTGTTCACCATTATTCCTCGTTCCTATTGTTCAATAGTTAACTATCGTCACCACATTAATTACGCGTTTCACAATTCGCCATTTATTTTATAGCTATTTTTGATTAATTTAATCCATTAAAGAGTCAAGATTTAAGATTCGACACTCGTACAATTTCCAATTGATTTCTGTACTGTTATTAACCTCCTACGTCATGCCAAAAAATTCCAATTATTCATGATCAAAATCAAAACCTCGTTTCAGATTATCACTGTTTATTATACCTAAAAACCATTTTTGGAGGTAATCTGCTGCATACCAAAATGGCTACATCTTTTCCTGTTTTCGTGTAAGTGGCATGCTTTTTGTGATTTCTACTCTTTAATAGTTCTTAGAATTAAGAAGCAATTTTATTCACTATTGAAAAACTTTGGTTTGAATCTTTTGGGGTCCACAATGACGTGCTTTCGAAATTATTGCATTGCAAGCTTCAATATTTTATGTTTCAGAGTTTTCATTCAAGATGCATTTTTTATTTGAATTGAATGTGAGAGTACTGTTGTCGATTGCTACACCTTTGCTAGTCGATTTAGTTAATGCGGACGATGTGGATCCAGTTGTCCAATCGTCAGTGAACCATTTTGTGAATGCCCATTTCAATAATTGGCCTCCCATACCCAATGGAACACTTCTTCTCACAAGTGAGGATATAGAACGATGCTACAATGAGACTTCTACGGCAAATAGCAAAAATGATCCAGATATTAAAAGAAATATAGTAAACAAATCCATAATCTTTTTTTGTTTCTGTACTGTTTCGCGAGAAAATTGACTCTAGAAAAATAAATTTGTTCATGATGTTCATGTCATTAGTACAGTAATTTGGTTTCTGTTTTTAGACAGAAATAATAGTTGCACACGGTTATGCAGTTGAGACTCACAAAGTGACAACAGAAGACGGATACATTTTGACTCTATTTAGAATCCCATATAAAAAGCATGAAAATCTGGCCAACAGGACCAAAAAGGTTGTTTTACTTAGTCATGGGTTAATGGGATCTTCAGCGCAATGGATTATACAGAACGGAAGTAGGAATCTGGGTAAGCAATAATATTTTTTTGGTTGGATTTATCTACATAGTTCTGAAAATAAACACTTTAAACAGAAAAGTTAGACCTTTTACATGGAATAAACTGAGTATTTTTACTAGACCAAATGATTTCAAAGCTTGCCTGCATTTCATAAATACAGGGCAAAATAAACCAAATAAACAGGGAAAAGTTCTGACTTTCATGGTTAAAACATTTATTTTCACATTTTAAGGGAAGAAGTTTAAAAACATTCAGTGTAAAATTTTAAATTTGTGTTTTAAATAAGGTTTTATTATTTATGAAAATGTAAAAGGTTAAGTCAAGAATATTTATTCACTTTTCATTAGAAACTTTTTACTTTAGCCATGAAATTAGTTGATGCCGGGTATGACGTTTGGTTGAATAATCAGAGAGGTTGCAGCTTTTCCAGACAACATATTTCTCTTACAGAAGACGAGCGAGAGTATTGGGATTTTAGGTAATTAGAATTCTCAAAAATGAAGAGTTTCCAATAAAATTTAGAGATAGAGGTAGAACAGTGCAATTCTAAGTATTCACTATAGTTAATTAATTCTAGAGGTACATTCTAAAAATGTTAATTCTGATGTTTTCGTTTTCATTTCTATTGTCTTATTAGTTGGCACGAAATGGGAATTTACGACGTGCCTGCTATAATTGACTATATTCTCATAACTACGAAAAAGACGAAACTTTCCTACATTGGACACTCACAGGGGGCAACCCAATTACTTGTGGCGCTATCGGAAAGGGAAAGTTATAACGAAAAGATAGAAATTGCGTTTCTTTTATCTCCCATTGCATACCTAACCCACAGTACAAGTGTGCTCAAGCAATTAGCACCCCTCGGATACAATATCCAGGTAAATATCCTTAGTCATCCAAGTTTACCTGTATTTTGGTTTTCTTATTTGAATGATTCATAGATTTAAAATATTTATTTGTTTTCAGTATCTTACTGATCCCCTACTTGGAGGGAAACTTCAGGCGGATGCCCTTGATAAATACTTCCACACATCTCTAGGTTCCCTCTGTGCGAATTCTGGGTTAACTTGTCCTCTCTGCGGAAATCTTTACTCAATAGCCTTCGGATACGATGGTCCTCAAATAGATTACGTAATATAATTTACTTGTCCATTTTGTAAGTTTGTTAATAATTTAAAAAATATAATAAACAGATCAAGCGCCAGGGATTTTTAATTTGTTCAGTCGGTTATAGGTCAGAAAATGCTATCTTCAAAACTGACCAACGTATTTAAGTGCTCAATTTATTTTATTAGTTGGAAAGAATGTCTCATATATAGAGCAATAAATATAGCTCAGAGTTCAGAGACAGACCGGTAGACAGACTGTCAGACAGACTGGCAAAACAAAGTTAGGAAGTGGACTTTCGCCAATAAAATAGTATAACATCATTTTCTCTGTGATTGATTAGAATGACTTTTTTATTCTTTTTAGGCTCGATTGAATGTGATGCTGTCTAAAAGTCTGGATGCAGCTTCCACAAAATGTGTTGTTCATTATGCCCAAAATATGATTCACTCGCCACCGTCATTCAGACAATTTGATTATACGCTTCCTGCAAATAATGAGAAGCGGTACGGCCCCGGAGTAACCCAACCCCCTGCTTACAATCTCAGTAAGGTCACTACAAGGGTAATTGGATTCTATGCTGACAGCGACAAATTGGGCAATCCTCAGGTATGAAAAGTTTTTCCAGCTTTTTCAATAAATTAGTGATTGTACAAAACTAAAGTAAAGTTGACCATGTTTATTAAAGTATGTATGACAAATAAAATGTTATAATTTAGGATTGTGCAATTACATTTAGCAAACTAGGGCATAATCCTGGAAACGAACTCGTGCGAGTCAACTGGACACTTTTCCATCACTTAGATTTTTCATTTGCAAAAGATGCTGATCTCCTCGTGTACAATTATATTTTGAAAGTTTTGAAGAGCTAAGGGAGCAAGAACACAATTCATCATTCATCGCTGTGATATAACCGGAAAACTGATCATTTAACTGTAGTTTTTATATTATGCCAGGCATCTTTCTGTAATTAATAATATTCCAGTTGGAAGAACATGTTCATTTATGAGAGCCAAAACAGTTTTATAGTCTAGGCTAAACTCGTGTATATTTATATGAATTATAATTGTAAACTCCATAGGCGTGGAAAGAAACATATTTTTTGTATAAAACGGTCCAGTATATTTATTATATTATTATGTTAACAATCAAGTAAGAATGAAACACTTGTGTATTACTACAAAACATTTTATAACGAATGAAAACATAAAATTGAAGTATTAAACAATTATTTGCTAAAATACATTTCGGAATACATATAAATCCACTTCTGTCTTATATGCCTATTTGCCTATTCAAAATTGTGTAGTTTGGTTGAGTTGGGAATGTCAGCAATTAACTGCCAAAGATCAATTAAAAATTGTAACTATTGATAGAATCTTCTAGTACCCAATTACAGTAGGTGCTGAACTCAAAGTAGTTCTATAGCTATATGTTGGATTTGGATTGCTTTGGTCTGAGACAACTCTAATTATGGCAGGAGGTGTTGGGGTTGTAGTTGGAGGTGCAATTGAGGTTGTACTGGGAGGCGTGGTTCGGGTTGTTGTTGGAGGCGCAGTTGAGGTTGTAATTGGAGGCGTGGTTCGTGTTGTAGTTGGAGGCGCAGTTGAGGTTGTAATTGGAGGCGTGGTTCGGGTTGTAGTTGGAGGCGCAGTTGAGGTTGTAATTGGAGGCGTGGTTCGTATTGTAGTTGGAGGCGCAATTGAGATTGTAGTTGGAGGCGCAGTTGAGGTTGTACTCGATATATATATTGATGTGCCTGTAGTTGAAGTTGTAGTTGTAGTTCGGGTTGTAGTTGGGGGCGTAGCTGTGGTTGCAGTTGTAGTTGTGTTATTAGCTGTTGGTGCCGCTGTTGTTCCAGTTGTGTGATAGCAATGGTATCCCCGATTAAAGAAACAGGTACAAATTTCTTCAGGAATTGGACGAAATGAGGGCACTGTGCAGGTTCCCGCTAAAACTGAAAACAGAAATGATTAGATCTACAGTTTTACTTTTAAAATAAAAATATTTATATAAAGTGTAGATAGGAATTCTGATTACAGTGTTCGCCTGAATGCGCAGGTTTCAGTGAACTGAATTTGTGACAAACCTCCGCACAATTTGGTTTAATAGTACTGGGCACTTTGGTATTATTGCTATGACTTGTGTAGGGGGATTCGGAATATGATTTGGTTGTGCTTTGATGGTTATTGTGATGCGTAACATGTTTCCCTGATTTAGTAGTAGATTTAGCAGTAGATTTGACTGTATATTTGGCAATAGATTTTGTAACATTGTGTTTTATGGTAGGCTTAGTAGTAGTACTTCTATGATTTTGATCTTTAGTACTATGTGCAAAAACCAAAATGTTTGCTAAGAGTAAAATGAAAACACGCAACGTGGTTTTAGACATTTTTTGGAAACTTAAAGATTGGAAATTAAAAAAAAAGAAAATGCTTGATAGCTAGAGGAAAAATAACGAAAATTTTGATTATGATTTCTCGATGATGCTATTATGATTTCTTTCAGTAGCTGGATGTAGATTTTCAAAAACCTGCATGCTTATATACTGATGATGGACCAATGAAAACACCATCATCTAAAATTATTGCATAACTCGTCTGCATTTGTGTCAAGTTTAATTTTCCGGAGTCCGTGATTTGGAATCGTAATTTTTTAGACTGCACATAAACACCTCTGTAAATATGTAAAACAGTAAAAGGTTGCTTCTATTAAAATGGCTAGAAAAACATGTTTTACGGTATATTACATAATTCTGAATATTCTACTGAATATTATTAGGTGATCTTAAATATTTCATCTTCATCTTAATAATAATAATATGTTCCAATGTTCATTGATGACGCACATACCTATGAAATCTAAATTGTTGATCTCGAAAGATTTGTTCCTGGTATATAGTTAATAACATGTCAGTCAAATTCTTCAATATCAAATTATGCATAAAGACAGTACGAAAAGTAATTTCAAATTGCTTCATTAATTATTTGAAAGTAAAATCCCAATCCAATCCGTATCAAGAGAAGTTGTCCAAAAATTAACATTATCACTTATATTCAATAATTTGCGATTTATTGTATTCTTGGAGAAATTAGATAAGTGCTCAAATTGTCGTTGCCATTATTTATTTACATAACGATAACGTTTGACAAATTATGAGATGGATAGAGTCAAAAACATTTTACAATACGTTGATAACACGAAAGGTAAATACGTAAGGTGAAACACACTTTAACACACAATAATTTAGTTTGTATATCAATACTAATTAAAAATTAAAGTTGATTAAAATGTAATATTATTAGGTTCTTCAATCGTTCAGTCATTTTGAATTCACTTTGAAAACACACAACCAGCACTAATATATATATATTACAACTTGCAATTAGCGTTAGTACATTTAAAATAATCAAGACGATTTTCTTTTTCATTACGGAGATTATGGACTACACAGCAATAGTACAACAACATAGTACAGTACATGTACATAATTCGTCGTAAACCAGCATTGGAAGCGCAATGATTTGCTTTACTTATGAGTTTCTTTATAGATGTGTCGAAGAAGAACTTTCGCCTTGGTCCGGGGTAGAGGCTTCAAACCAAATCTCTTAAGCTCATTCTAGGAAAGAAATATTATAGGGTAAGTGTAAATAAATGTTTGAAAAATTCTAAAACTTAAGCAATCGATAGTCGGATTATGTGCCAATTGATGCAAAGAACGGTAGGTCTTATTTGCCAAAACACAGTTTGCCATCGCATTATTTGCTAAGATCCTATGTGTATATAGTATGATACCCATGTAAATCTAAGCTGCAAATTCGCTTCAAATTTTTTCAGAAGCTTAATAATTGAATGGAAATAAAAAACAAATGACAGTACTTAAAAATTGGCCTTAAATGTTAATTAATGTAAAATGCATACATAAATGAAAAAATGAATGAATAAAATTAGACACCTTTAAAATAGGAGTATCAATTGTACTGTAATTGAGCATGGGAGTCCGACCATCAGCAACAGCAGAAGGTTCGTTGATCTGGGGAGTTCGGCAACTAGATTGTGGCTCCTGTGAGAAAGAGTGACCTCTAGGTTTCCTTCGCTTGGCTTGGGTTGAAATCTCTTTAGTAGGGGCAGTCACTTTATTGTTTCCCTTAGCCTTGGATTTACCCCTGCATTTACGATTTGCATCACTTTTAGACACAAGAGGGGAAATTTCTTCAAAATCACCACATTGGTCACCTACAGCATTATTAAATAGTTCTTCTGGGATTTTAGCGAAAACAGAATCGTCATGATCTCCAAACGCTTGTAAATTGCTGCGATCAAGAAATGACAATTTCAGTGGAGAGTAACTAGGAGAAAACACATTGTGATTTCTGACGTTTTCTAAGGAAAGTCTGTTGGAAGTCCTTTCAATGTTACGAATTTGACTGGAGAATCTATTTTTCGGAGTTTCACATAAAACAGAACTTTTATTTGGCAGCGATATGGAATCATTCACATTTTCACATATGTCATTTTCTATCTCATTTGCATTTGCGTATGTATCTTCCCAAGAGAGACTCATGTCCAAGTTCACTGAATTATTAGCAACCTCATTATTTTCAATTTCATTGATACCAGATTCCAAATTCTCTTTTGGGCTTCCATTATTCCCATAAACAGTCTCACCATCGTCTTCACTATCGCCGAGCACAATTACTTCAGCTTCGTCAATATTTTTGTTTAGAACCGCTTCGTTGTCACTAGAACTTTCGTTTTCACTATTAGTTTGCTCCACAGTGCATTTTTTCAGTTTTTTGACACTTTTCCTTGAAGATCTTGAACCAAGAGGCGAATAAACTTTAGTTTTCTTAGTCAATGATTTCATTATTGCTTTTTCAGGTTGATTTTCACTATTTATTCGCTTTTTCCAGTACAAGGCGGCCTGAGTTGCAGAAAAAGAAGTTGCTGACGAATCAGAGAGCTGGGAAATGCTTCTGGTTCTTTTTTTGGCACTGCAATTTTCCCACGCGTCTGTTGAAGGAATTTCTTTCTCTTCCATGTTATTCGCTAATTCGTTAAACAAGTCATCATCATCTTCGTCATCTTCTTCGAATTCACCAAAAATGTCTTCCGAGACATTCCCAATGTCCTCGTCTTCCTTTTCACCTATCATAACCATTTTCGGCTCAGGCTGAGGATCAGCTACCCTATTTTCAAAAATATTGTCATCTCCTTTTGAATGCCCAGCAAATATTTCACTATTGATACTTTTGTCAAATATATCGTCCAAAGATTTTTCCGCCAATTCTATTGGTTGCTCCATCTCTATTATTTCGTTTTCTTCGGTTTGAGAGTACGAAGAAATCATTTCCATTACAAAAGGGTCTGTTTGTACTTCCGCACACATTACTTTTAATTTCTTACGAGGAGGTTCTTCTGAAACAAGTGGCATACCATATTTGTTGGCTAGGCTTCTTAATTCCTCCAATTCTTCCGGTTTTAAAGATGATTTGATGCGACCTGAATAAACGTAAGCGAGAAAACCTTTTACAGCAGTTTGTGAATATTCCGTAAGTGAAATTATCTCTCGAATCTTTCCGGTTGAGGAAGAACGGCATTTTGCGATGTCATCCAAAATCTTAGGACATCTTGCTTTTAACATTAATTTGTGACATTTAATGGGAAATTTTTCTTCTCTGCTGAAAAGTAAAACATCTGTGAAGATTTTTCTACTCAGTAATTTCAAGAGATCGTGTATCACTTGAGGGTAACTACCGTCGCTTTCATGGTTAACAGAAAAATCGGAAAAAGTTGTACTGGTTGTTGAGTGTCTTGAAACGTGTGTTCCTGAATCTGAAATCTAAACAAACCAAAAACATAAATAATTGACACAATAAAAAAATTAATTACCAATATTACTTAAAATATAAAATATTTAGATAGATGAAGATGATAAATAAATCACCGTAGGAGGAAAAATTTCTTCTTGATTACGAAAAGATTTATCCGTTGGTGGAGAACATTGTTCTACGAATTTCGGCAGCGGATTGACTTCAATTTCCAATTGCTTTTCAATAGTTTCTACTTTATTACCGCTAACAGGATCATTTGGTACTTTAGCAACTTCACGATCGTTTCGAAGTTTACTTTCAGCAATATCCTGAATTATAAATTCATCTCGAGTATTATTTTCAAATTCAAGTGCAGCTAATTTCCATAACGGAGAATTCTACAATGAAATCAGGAAGAGGAAAAGTTGTAATTTCATTCGATTTCATTGTCTAAATTTCGTAATTACTAAAAAAAGTTATTAAGTTAAGTTAAGGTATATTAAGTTATACACATTAAGTTAAGTTATTAAGTTATACATTAAGTTAAGTTATTAATATAAGTTATACATAAAAAGTATAACATATTAAATCAAAGCGGACCAATTTTACGTTGTTCCAATGATGCTTTCAATTTAAATCCTTTTTTTCTAGAGGTTGAAAAAACTTACTTCTTTATGAAACGGTTGCAGTCTTTGAGGAACTTCGACGGGAATATTAGCTTTGTCCCGAACGTAATACTCTTCATGAACTACATTGGTTGTTTCTTCAAGAATGACACCGACTCTTTCATTGATGATATTTTGACGTTGTACTTCCGTTGTCGTGTAAAGTTTGGTTTCAGTGAGAAGATTGGTGTCCTTCTTCCCTCTCCGCTTCACCCCTGCTTCTAGATTTTGTGCAGATAACATTTTCGGTAATTTAATTTTGCACTTCTTCTCCGGTTTCATTCGATAGCTGACAATTGGTTCAACTGGATCCGCTTTAGAATTCTTGCTGGACGATTCCAAGGACTCCACTTCTTTTTCTAACCCACTTTCAACAAGGAATTGTTTTTCTTTTAATTTCCTTGTTTCGATTTCCTCGTGAAGGGAAACGGACAAGGCCATTGCCAATTCTAGTTCCGGATCTTTTTTCTTCGCTTCCCTGGATCGGGGTTTGGGATTTCTAGGTTTTCCAGTTTTTGAATTGGATGACGATGCAAATCCAGGATATGCAATTCCTAAACCTTCCCATTCCTTTACTTGTTTATCATGAAGCTGCATCGCTTCAAAAATTCTTTCCGTCGGAAGGTTTTTCCCACAAGACTTAACATGAGTTGTACCGCTAAGTTTGTCCCCCAGTTTTTTCCAACAAAAGGGACACACTACTTTTTTACCCAAGTCCACTATTAGCGGAATGTCTTCACTATCGGATTCCTGTGGTGTTACCTCTTTGCGTACCTTACTTTTGGACACAGTTGTCTTCGACTGTACTTTTTCATCTTCTGTATCATTTTGCGATTCAGATTTAAAGTTCTCTTTTGAAACTGCGACTTTACCATCCGCGTTAAAATAGATACTTTCCACTGAATTTGCATTTTTGGTGCCACTGCTTGACGCTTTTTCCACGGACACTTCTTTTATCATTTTCATTGGTTTGGGCTTTGGCAAACTTGGTGCACTATCTTGAAAATCATCATCTTCATTATCTGGGGTTGAATTTGCAGCTTTAACTCTCATTGGGGGAAGTTTCAGTACGGCCCCTTTTTTAAATCGAGATAATCTACTCATTTTACTGTTTGCTTATGAAAAATCCTTTTTTAATGGACTATGCTTATCTTCGATTTAATAAATGGGAAAGTACAGTACACTTGTCAAAGTTAACGACAAAAATAGTATATTATTGTCAAATTAGTACAAAGTCAGTACACATTTACCACAGTCAATACGAAACGCTAACGAATACACTACACATGACTATTAATTATTATTTAGCAGATTGCCGTCGGATTTTGGAATCCACTGTTTTGTTTAATGATTTTTCGATTTGTAAGCAAAATCGTCTAGGGGTGCGTCTGCTGCACGTACTTTCTCCAATGCCTTTTGGGTAGCTTCAAAATTTCCTTTTTCGTTTCTCATAGCCATCGGCATTTCTGATAATTGTAATCGCATAAATTCTCTTCTCTCTATTGTATCTTTGGTGTCATCGTACCAACCTTCCTCAAGGGCCCTTCTTTGAGTTGGATAACCGTACCTATACCTAAAAATAAGGGAGAAATGTTTTAAACTATACTTTGGTTTTTGTTCCCACCCCAGTAAAATGCTTAATGATAACGATAAAACTCCTAAAAGGTAAAAACACATCCTAAAATGAATAAATAAATAAATTAGGAACAAGGATACAAGTTCTTTAAAAACACGGGCCTAAATTGACATGTGACATAAACTGACGACTTCATTACACCCATCGAAACTAATTATCCTACAGATACAGAGACACATTAAAGACAGACACATTAAAGTCAGACAGACACAGTAAAGAATTTGACAGACTTACTTACGCAAGATAACCACATGCAACAGTCCCTAGCATTAGTGCTGATACAACTTTGCTTCTCAACCGAGCAAACTCGCTTCCTTTAATGTTGTCCCCGTAATATCTTGGCATCCTTTACCTGAATCTGTATTTATCGCCTGAAAAATTAAAACGTAATTTCATTAACAGCGCACATCAAAATTCACGTTTTACATCAAATAGTTTAGTAAGTAAACAGAGAAAACACAAAACATTTTAAAAACAAGTAGAAATCAAATTTTTTACACTAACCACACCTTCGCCTTACTTTTTTAGAATTCGAACGTTATACTTGATTGAATTTTGAAACAAAATGAAAACGAATACAATGACTTCAATGACAATATCTTTCGGTGAACTCAACCGACACTCACGGAACAAACTGATTTTGTTTTCCGCAGTATTGTATTGTACTAAAGAACTACAAATCAACCGGGTAGAATGCATCGCAGATTTTAGCCACGTTGTAAACATAACCATAATGTTGAAATAATCATAATCATAATGAAATAGAGTGGCCAAAGTTGATTTGATGCATGAAAAATACAAAATTGTTAATTTTAAAGCGTTCATTTGTACTTTTTGTAAGCGTTTTTAAATATCGGAAAGCAAAAGGCTATGTGGTATGTGTATGAGTTCATGAAAATGGTTTTGTGTATCAATGTCATTGTGCATTATGTCATGCACAGATTTATAGATATTTTTTAGGACTGAAGAGGATGAAAACAGAGTATGTAAAATACTTTTGAAAAAATGACAAAACTACAGATGTCAATCAAAATTTTGGTTTGCCACAAAGATACATTGATACAGTGCTTGTGTATAAGGTATGTATAAAGCGTACAGCGACAGCGTAACGAAATGAAATAGAATGCTGCGAAAGTAACTTTGTACTGTGTTCAAATAGTCAATTCTTCATTCTTCATTTTCAATTCCATTTTGCTTGTGTTCAAGGAAAGAAACTATAAACTATTAATGAGAAGGAGCGTAGCAGTGGTAGCAGAAACAGCAGGCAAATTGTTGACTACTGCTGCAGACTGCAATGTAACTTGTAAACATCACAAAACATCAAGTATTGACCTTTACTATATTCTGTTGTGATCAGTGAATACAATAAAATTGAAATGAAGAATGCTTGATAACCCAAATTCATAAACTATGAATTTTAGTAAATGTGGATATTTTTTGATTGTCGAAACTTCTTAAATTTGGTCGTAGATATATATCAAGGTTGAAAGTGCTAAGTGCTAATGTTAAGTGTTACTGTCTGGTGTTATTGTCACTTTGATAGCGTAAAAAAAGTGGTGGTGTTAAGGAACCCCGAAAACTACAAAGGCACTGAATAAGGAAAGTCTTTCAAAGAGCTCAAAATGACTGATCAATTTACAAACGAGTTAAAGGAATTAAGAAAGCGTAAGTTAAAGTTTTGTAGCTTTATGAAGTTTTACTGCTGAAAAATCTAATTAATCAGTTTGGGGTTAATAAAACGTAATCGCTAAACCTGCTGATTTTTATTATTGTGTTGATTTGTGAAATATTTGTTAATTAATTTTTTTGTTACTTAAAATAAAAAATGTAGAGTTATATGCTTACCGGTATAAGTCGGTGGAATTGGAAAGACAACTGAAAAGTCACATACAGTCACATTTGACGTTCAAGGACGCTCTGACCCCCTCGGAAAATGTTGATGCATTTGAAGAGTCAATCAACTCTCCTTTAACTAATGAATACGTATGAAAAGATACTTATAACTTTATAATATTATATATAAATTATCGTGATAGTTAACTTTGTATTTTTTAAGAAAATCAAAGTTGGATTAATAGAT
Source organism: Yoshiicerus persimilis (assembly GCA_020352615.2). Classification (NCBI taxonomy): domain Eukaryota; kingdom Metazoa; phylum Arthropoda; class Collembola; order Entomobryomorpha; family Tomoceridae; genus Yoshiicerus; species Yoshiicerus persimilis. The sequence goes on along the minus strand of CM036943.2, from coordinate 36,268,457 downwards.
GTACTGTATGTACTAATTGTTTTTCCAGCTATTAGAAATGATTGCCAGTTACCTTCCTGTCCAAGACATCCGAAATTGTCGCCAAGTGTGCAAATTATGGTGGCACGAAATGTCGCGAAGTCTGTCCAATCGAAAACTACTAATTCTGTCAGATGAAAATAGTCCAGAAGCAGAAGAGTTGCTCGGGTCAAAGAAAGCAGGAAATTTTATTGGAATATCAACGCTTTGTTTGATCGAAGTAGCTCCAACTTGTAGCGTAGTGCAAAAAATATTGTCCGCGTTTGGTCAAACGATGAATGGTCTGAAGTTGGACGACTGTGATATTGATCCTGAAGAATTCAACGAGATCCTGAATTTAAAAGCTCCGAACTTGGAAACACTTTGTGTGAAGCAACACGCGGGTCACGAGGAAACGTTGCACTTTAATTCCATTTTTAACTCCATCAATAATATTAATCCCGAGTTAACTCTGCCTAATCTAAAAAAGTTACAGTGGGAAGAACTGTCTTCCTACATTCGTCTAGAAGATATCATTAGAACATGTCCGAACCTAAATGATTTAGAAATTAAGCACTGGTCGCTCCCGGTTCCGGAGATTTTCCGAACAATGAAGTGGCCATCCTTGCAGACCTTAAGTATTTCTTCAGGCCACGAATTGAAAGCAGAGCATTATGAATCTTTAGCAGCTTTAGACCTAAAACTGAAAAAATTGACCTTATTCCAATTACGACCAGGCGGTAGAAGCAGAATGGAACAGTTGAGAAATTTCCTAATCTCCATATCGGGAACTTTGGAAGAACTATCTCTCTACCAACACCTACTCCTGGACACGACTCACTTTTGTCCTAATTACGCCTCTGCATTCCCAGTTAAGCTTCCACAACTCACAAGTTTCACAATTGATTTCGGCCTGGTCAGCTCCCTCAAAATGCTCGATGAAATGGAAAATCTGGAAAAATTCCAGTGCAAATTTGAATTTTGGAGAGACTGGTGGTTTCTATTGAATAAAAAGGGTCTGCCCTCCGCCCACAACTCATTAAAAGATCTCAGTGCTGGAGCTATTGACCAAGGATGCTTGAAAAGGCTTGCCACGTGTTTCCCTCAGTTGGGAAAATTAGAGTTGTGCGAAAATAAGGTCGATGACCAAGCCATGAGAACAATCATCACCGGATTTCCATCACTTACGCATCTAAAATTTACCAAAACCAAATCAGATCAACCCTTACCTCTCACGGATTCGGGACTCATTGGAATTCCCGCGGAGGATTTTCATTTACTGGAGGGAAAAGATTTTACGTTTGATACAACCTCACTAAGAAAATTTCCATTTATTGGCGACTTGAAATGTACATAATTTTTTTATTATGCGGGGCAAACAATTTTAAAAATTAAAAGCATTCTCTTATAACCCTACAATTTAATTTAACAGGTTTATGTGGACTGGAAATCATAACATCAGATTCCAAATTGACAGACATTTGCGTACAGTTTGGAATTGTTCATCTAAAAAATCTTTTGATATTAGCACTACCGAAGTGTGATGTAAATTACTGAATAAAATTACAATTTTTAATTTACTCTGGCTGAATTAAGAATTTGGTTTAATAAATGACAATATTTTTCATTTGTTTCAGTTGCGTAATGAATCGTTTGATGCCATCCAATTCCAGTTAACTAATCTTGCGATGGTAGAATTGCAGAACTGCCCGAAGGTCACCCCGGAACGAATTGCCCAATTTCGAGCTAATAGGAATAACACAGTTGTCAACATGTTTTCTGATGTTTATACACGGTTAGGCTCCCCAGATTTAAAACTATTTTTTGTAGAATCCCCTTGAATTATTTTGAGTCAGCACAAATTCTTTAATTTATTGATATTTTTTGTTTCCCCTATTTTAGGAAACTATGTGATCTTGTGGTAGCCGTTGGCAGAGATTTACTCCCATTCTGAAGACGAACTTCGTCTGTAAATTATTTTGTGAATAACCCACAAATGTAAATTAATGTATACGCGGTTTTGTGCTAACTATATTAAAGGAGAGTAGTAATTATTATTAATTAAGTCGCTAATTCTTAGATAATACGGTTAAACATAGCAATGGTTTCAGAACGTGAGTTTCTGTATTTTGGTTAGTATTTGATGATGTGATGATTTATATAAGAATCCGTTGAAATAACAGAATTATCGCTTTTCGAATTGTGTGGTTAATAGTAATGTATTTACCAACTGTTATTTATTACACTTTTGTTAGTATTAGTATACGAAAACAAAGCCGAATAATTTAGGATCCCTTAGTTTGAAATCGCGTAAGGTTGAACTTAGATTTGCAATTACTTGTGTTTGTAAAAACGAAGAATATGTTTATTTTTCTTAATGTGAGTAATAATTAATGACAAATATTAAATATGCAAATACAAAGATAAACTTTTGTGGACCTTCTTGTAGTGAGTAAGAAAAAAGAGTTAATGTTCTGTAGGTCGTACTTTAATCAACTTTCTGTTTAGTAGTAGTGTGAAAATAATCCTGTAAGTTCGGCCCTAATGTTTTAATCGTTTGATTTCCGTGTATTAATATTAGATTTAAGCAATGAACTTTTGTAATGTTACGGTAATTCCTAAGAACTTGTTTAGCTTAAAAGTTAATTCCCTTATGGACTTTTCTCTTGGTTGGTTGAAAACTTTCTTGAAAAGCTTCATTTTCATGTCACTGTAGAGTGTGTAGAGTAGACATCCTAGAGAAATGACAAAAATAATTTTTAGAGTGCAATATCAATTGCGAATAAATCGGATCTCTTGTTTCATCTGATGCACTACAAACCGGAAATAAATAAATCTTAAAAATTACTGTTTCTACCCTTCGCACAGCGTCATTCTGTATTGACATGTAAATATAATCTTACGATCTTACACAAACGGAAAATTCAATTCAGCCATTCATTTATACAATTATTACGCTGTAATGTACATCACAATATTATAATATTAACAATTAATATCTTGCAATAGCTGCAGACGGTGAATAAAAAGCAACAATTAATTTTCCTAAAAAGCAGTGCGTTTTTTTTCATTTTTGCTATTATCCTATACCATGCATGCATAGTGCATGTACACTGTACTATATGTACACATATTATAGGACAAGTGTGAACTCATTCTCATTCTCAAACAGCATTTCGTTCTTCTGATAGAAGATTCAGCCGCGCGAAGTTCTCACATTTCGATTTCGAGTCTGTTCCCTTAAATTTCTTTTCCAAGTTCTTGAAACAGAAAAACTGTTAATACCTTTCGGAAAGTAACGCACACAGTCGAAACTTATTTGCAACTGCCTTATGTTGGGAAACCAAAGTTTCGTGAAAGTGGACGTGGACACTGATAATGGCAGGAAGAAATCAAAGGTTTCTCGTCTCAGCTGAATTCAAAAGTCACCGAAAATGTGAATTGAATTTTTATTGCACAATATTCCATATAATATCTATGGTAAGTAAAAAATAAGTTCTATTAGAAAAATTAATTTGCTATTGGGTTTGTAATTACAGTAATGTACGCATACAAAAACGAAGTTCTCGAAAATACAAGAAGATTTCAAATTTCTGGGAAAAGGAGTCTAAGCAGTATTTTTAGTTCCCTAAGGGAAGATCGCCCAATGCTGGATGCTTTTGGACCTGGAAACAGTCCCTTAAAAAATGAATATGTGAGTTGGCTCAATAAAACTGTAATAAAACTAAATGGCATTTGAAAACGCACTGACTGGGAGTAATTTCCAAATCTTTCTTTTATAGATGTTGGAAATGATTGCAAACTTCCTACCTGCCCAAGATATTAGGAATTGCCGTTTGGTTTGTCGTTTGTTCGCCCAGGAATTCGGGCGGTGTCTGGATAAGAGGAGCGTTTTGATAATCACGGATGAAACTGAAGCGGAGTCAATAAAGCCACTTAGGGATGCCGATGATGGAATACCTGGAGGAATATCCACGCTGTGCGCTTTTGATATAAGAATAAACTGTTCAATATTCTCAAAGTTAATTGGAACATTTGGACAAACTCTGAGTGGTTTGAAACTTGAGGAATGCAGCGTGTCTACGAAGTCCCTAGAAGACCTTTTGTTATCAAAGGCTCCGAATTTGGAAAGTTTGTCTGTGATTGAGAAGGATTTGACAGAATGTGAGATGACGTCGCCGTTTTCGGAAATTTTGAAGAATCTCAACGGAGACTTCGAATTGCCAGAAGTGAAGAGACTGCACTGGGAGGATTGTCGGTTAACTCTGGACGAAATCATTAAGATATGTCCAAATCTGATTGAATTGAACTGCGGAGGACTTCCAGCTCCGGTTCCACAGAAACTACTTGGAATCGAATGTCCGGCAATGAGATATCTGAAGATTTTCCCGAAAACCGGTTTGTCTGTGGAATATCTGGATGCGCTGATTGGTTTGAAACTTCCACTAACGAAGTTGGTTCTTTTCGGAGTTAAGCCACAAGGTCATAAGTGGATGTTAAGGATGAAGAAGCTACTAGAATCCCTTGGAAATACTCTGGAAGAGTTACAACTGTACCAAGACTTTTCTGGAACAGTAGAAGCCGATTGTTACCCTGATCTGCCCCCATCTCTAAAATTGCCTGAACTGAAAACCTTGATATTAGACCGAACTTTATTCAGTTCTTTCAAGTGGTTGAACCAAATGCCCAAACTGGAAAACTTGGAATGTAAAATGTTAACCTTGACTCAAGTGGATTCGGCTGTAGCCAGAGGAAAACCGAAAATCCATAAAACTCTTTCAAAATTAACCATAGGGTCGATTGATTCGCATTCCTTGAACAGCATTTCCAAATTCTTTCCAAGCCTAACAAACCTGGATATCGAATCTTGCTTCGCTGACGATGACTGCTTAAGAGCGGTCATCCGAAACTTCCCAAACCTAGAAGTTTTAAAGATATCCAAATCGTATCATTTTAAGTTCCCGATGCCGTTGACGGACTCCGGGATTACGGGGATCCTTCCAGCGGATTGTGAAAACAAACTTGCAGGAAAACCGTATGAAGAAGTTGTTGGACAGGTCAAAGCCCTCAGAAAACATCCTTACATCGGAGATATGAAGAAATTGATTAAACTCAAAATCAATTCAGAACTTTGTGGACTCACGGATATTTCGATGCTTTACGGCATTTCCGATGTTCAGCTCTTGATGCTCACACTCCCCAGCTCTCAGGTAACTTTTATTAGTAATTATTTATATTTATTATTATTTTGCTAATTTCTTGATATACATTTAATTATTCGTATTTAATATTTTATTAACTATGTATTTATTAATCTAGTTCACTGAAGAAATTCTGAAATGCATTTATGCCAAAATGAAGCCTTTGGCACTTCTGGAGATCAGTGAGAAATGTCTTATATCTGCTGAAGCAGTTGCGGAGATGTCCAGAAATCGCCCTAACATGATCATTCGCAAATATCCCTGTATTTAAGAAACAACAAACGCAAAACGTCTTCTTAATGTACTCTGTAGCAGAATTCACCCATTTTATTTTATTTTTACACTGCCTACACCACAGGTATCAACGTTACAGAATCCTCTTTTATTTTAGTACTACTAGAATACTTTTTATCATTTTTGCATCATTTAAAATATTGTTTTATGAACTACGAACGCATTAATTTTAGTCAAGCTTTTGCATAGAAGTAAGCTTTTACAATTAAATCATTTTAGATTTACAACTGATATTTGTAATCTTTCCTGTTTTTTAGTAAAATTACACTACAATTGGCCAACAGTGGGTATTAATGTTTTAAATTTTTAGTTTTAGGCAACTGTAATAAATGTTGGTATGTATTACGACTTTGTGACACTATTTAGAATCTACGTCAAAGAAAATTACATTGTCAACTATTTCAAAAACTATATTTATGATAGAAATGTGACTAGTAACTTTAATACGGCTTTAGTTATAGATGTAATATGTAGTGTTTTTTATTTGATTATATTTTGTAATCTTTATTTATGCACTGCAGATTATTGTTTAAATGTAAAAGTCATGAATGTAGTGTGAATGGAATACGGAATACCCCCACAGTACAGTATTACCCCCCACTCTCCACAATTTGTGCTTTGTTGTGGATTAACGTAACTTCACTATGAATGAATAGTAGATTTAGATTGAATATTGTAAGTATTCCTTAGTATCTTCTGTGTCAACTGTGTCCTATTGCTATTAAGTAGACCATGTAGAGAATCTAATAAAGATTTAAAGTATCATATAACAATGTGTAAGTAAGTATAATGTCAAATGCAGTGTATCTAAAGTAAGGAAGCGCCTCTTAATAAAAAGTATTACGAAAATGTTATATAATAATAATATTAATGAACCCTTTTATTTTAAGGTCTCAATTTGTATTTACGATCTACATATTTTGGTATAGGCGGGTATTTACGTATTGTGAGTCAGTGAGTCGGAACTCAATTTGTTAATTGAACGACCCAAATGCTTGGAATAAGTATTTCTGCCTTTTCACTTTCTACTGACGATATACTTATGACTTGCGATGATGAAATGATGGACATTGACTTATAATTTAGTTTTTAATTTGCATTTTGCATTTATGATTTTCATTTGATGACTTTTGTTACTCTTGAAGTAATAATATCGCAGCGTCGAAATAAAGTTATATGTAACCTTAATTCAGAACTTTTCTCGGGTAAAAACTTAAAAAGGTACCTTGAAACAATAATAATATCACGGGCTATTAATTCGTCATTTACGGCAAATGAGAATTCTCACAAGTTATTCGGCGATCCTGAGAGCGCGGTAAGGCTTTTTGAGAAAAACATGATTTAGAAAGAAATTTCGGGTTAAGAATTGTTTTGTCCAAGGTACCTCGCTCTCCTGGAAAAAATAATGAAACCAGACACACCGAAATTTTATAAGGTTCAGTAAGTTTTTGATATGCTTGCATGGATAAAAAATGCGATTTGTGGTAAATGCCTTGCAAAATTCATGAAATTCGTAGTTTTATACGAAACTCTTCAGTGAGTATCCAAAAAGCTGAAAATTTTAGCAAAACATCTCAAGGAACTACTGAAATAAGTTTGTGGCGATAAAGTTTGTGTTTCTCCAGGATGTATACTTTGTCCAGGAGAGAGGCGGGAACGTGTTATAAATCTTTTAGAGACACCCTTTATTTACGAAAAGAATTAATAAATTCAAGTTTTTAATGTTTTGTTTCTTAGCTTCTTTACGTTAGCTTCAGCATTATACCCGTTATGCAAGGACTTATTTTGGTGTACATTGTACAAAGTATTATTTTACATTTAAATAAATAATTATATATATTGGTAAAATTAATGAGTATTTATCATGCATAGTTTGCTCACAAGCGTTCACATCACACGTAACACTTAATTGTTCACAAGAACACAACTGCTTAAACTACCAAACTAACTTAAACCTTAGTTGTGCTTTGTTTTCTAGAATTGTGGACTGAGACAGAAGTAATACTTTGTTTTCTAGAATTCTGAGTTGAAGTCGTACTTTGTTTTCTAGAATTCTGAGAAGTCGTGCTCTGTTTTCTGGAATTCTGAGAAGCCGTGCTCTGTTTTCTGGAATTCTGAGATGAATTTGAAAATGTAGAAAGTTTACGACTACCATCTGATATTCCAATGGTGGATGTCTGAGTTAAAAGCGATGGTCTTTTGTCTGGAGGAACTTGACAGACCCCGCATTTGATAAAGACACTAAGCAGAGCTGAAATAATATGCAAAAGTTGTAATGTTACTGAGAATCCTTTTTTACAATACACAAATAAGAAGTGAAGAATCCAGTATGTACTTACGTCTGAGACAAATATATTTTTGCCACAACTGAGTAAAAATAAGATTTTTGCAAACAAAAATATAGAAAATGGCTACAGCTTGCAAAAGGTTAAATGCATCGAAAATGAATATAAATCCTAAGGAGGACATGTGGACTGAATGATCCTGTTGGAGGATCCATCCCACAAATTCCAACACCCAAGTGACTCCCATCACAATAAACAGCTTCGAAAACAGAATAAAACTGAAAACAATAAACATAATCGCTGTAAAATTCCATATATTTACACTATGAAAATAAAAGGTTTGTTTTGAAGGGTACCTCAAAAATAATCTGTTTACCTTAAGAAATTACAAGTTAAGTTACTTAAGTTTTCTACAAGGTTACTTAATTCACTTAATTGTGGACAATTCGACCTGTCTTAGATCGACGTTGCCTTTACCCTGTCTTAGATCGACGTTGCCTTTACCCTGTCTTAGATCGACGTTGCCTTTACCCTGTCTTAGATCGACGTTGCCTTTACCCTGTCATAGATCGACGTTGCCTTTACCCTGTCATAGATCGACGTTGCCTTTACCCTGTCTTAGATCGACGTTGCCTTTACCCTGTCTTAGATCGACGTTATTTTTAGGAAGCCACGAAATGCCATGTCGTAATATCATGTAAAAACCGTGACTAATTCATATACACATTGCTTTTTTGCAAGAAATTATTGCATACATGTATCTAATGCTTTTTTTGAAATTGATGACTTTTTTATGACTGCAACCAATAAATTACCATTGATGCCAATGTGAGCTCAGTGCCGGTAACATATAATATATATGTATATATATGAGGTAAACGGATTATTTTTTTGTTTCAATTTTTGCATTAAAAACTTACGGTTTATCTTCTTTTGTGCTCTTCCCTTTGAGAACAGCGTCAGTGCTTTGTTTGTACTGATGCATAGTGTACACAGTCATCCCAAAGAATACTCTAAAAGGAAGATAGTAATTATTTCAAAATACAAATTTCAGTCATAAATGTCATTATTAGAATTATATTTACGCATTGCATCCTAGAAGAACCCCCGCAGGTAAATAAATGTACCATCCCTGAGCCTCATCAGCGATTCCGCAAACTTTCAGTCCATAATTCGGCATTATAATCGACACTTCGTTTTCATCTGTTTCGCAATGTGATCTATATGTTTTGATCATGATCATATAAAATGAAATGTAAAAACTGAAAAAAGCAATATTTAAATGATAACTGACTTCCTATGAAATGCCTCTGGATCGTCAAGGGACAAACCAACAGCAATGATGATCGTGGGCACCACAACCGAAAATAAAGCATACATAAGATATCGCCTTATGTTTTTAGATTCCCTGCACACTTTGAGGTTGCTAAAACGTATACAGAAAATACAGATTCCATTATTTTCATGAAAACATTAAACTTTTTGTAAGCCGTACTATATTTATATTAAGCTCATACCGAAATGTAAAGTAGACATCAAAATTAATAGCTGTGAGCCAGCAAAATGTAGATATGAAGAAAAAGTGAAGAGCCACACCTAAAATTTCATATAAAATACCCGAGTTTGTTTAAATATTTACTTTCTGAATTTTTCGTGTGGGCAGTAAAGGATAATTTTGAACTGTTATCTAAATAAATAAGTTAATCTAGTAATAATAATCTTATGAATTAATTCGCCATATTAATTTTAATAAAGAAATTTCAAACCTACCAACAAATTTACAGGGCTGCGTTCCTTTACTTATCACAGATTGGGCACATAATGTAGCGTATAAAAGAAATAAGGAACAGCAGTAACTATAAATTGTGTATCCATGAACATTTTGCTTGTCCCACAGAAGAGTGTAGACGATAATGACCAAGAGAAGGAAGAATGAGGCGAAAGGAACCACTATGGTGTATATAATAGTTCTCAAAGATCTTCTGGACTCGTATTCTTCCTGTTGATGAAAGAGAGTTCAAATAAATAATCGTGATCCAAAAGCAACACTAATCTTTGGAAAGATTTTTGTGCATACATGATCTGTTGTCCCATTTTCACGGACAGCACATTGAATAACGGACTGCTCTGGTAAATCTCCAGCATGGCTGCCAAAATTTTGAATGGAATCAATACAGAAGGTTGATTGTTTGAAAATGACCCACTTCCCGGAACTCGCACAAACGGCTAGATCTCCGGTCTTCAAAAGTCTAAATCTGCATAAAAACATGCCTATATACAATATTCATGAAAAGTTTCTAAAATGCGAAAAAAATCTTTGGAACTACCAATACAAAAATCATGGGTTGAAAATGTTACTTTAAACAAAAATTTGCAAACCTTATTGGATTCAAGTTATTCTTGTATTCTCCAGTGAAGTTTGGTTGACTATGGATCCAACTGAAGAGTGTTTGACAACCATTTAGAAAAGCATTGCTTTTATGATAATTCGGTTGAATGGTTAAATGCTCATCTTCAGTTAATTTTGAAAAGGGATCATGATAAATGGGTGGTTTCCAGTGCAGATTATCATGCCCTGCTATTGGTACTTCACAATGCAGGGCTCCATCGGTTTTATCAAATCCTAACAATTGGTGAACACCGCAGCATTTATTAATACACAGTTCACTGCTTCTACCTCCACAGGTCATATTGCACACAGATAACGTAAGTAATGAGTCGGAGAAACTAAACAGGGAATATGTATTAGAAATTATTGAATATGAAACCCATTTTGAATTTTTATAAGAAATCTAATACCTTTGTATGCAAAAGTCTTTGTTGGGACGTCGGTAGAGAAGATTTGATTCCGTTTTCACCATCAAAATGGCAGAGGGTGTAAAAACACTTTCAATCTCATCTCCTGTTCTGTTTAGGTCGACTGTGTAATCAAATCGTAGGTGTGAAGGACAATATATCTCTTCAGTACTTTTAAGGACTCTGTACCATAAAAATAAGTATTTTAAGGGGAAAATTTAAACGCACCTCAATAATAATCGGTTGACCTCAAGAAAAATAACCGGTTTACGTCATATAAATACATTTTTCTAAAAAGTATTTTATCCCAGTCTCAATTATCATCACTCTGAACTGATAAAATACCTTTGCTCAAGTTTTAATGCAATTTGCTAATATTATAGTACATTTACCTCAAGTATAATAAGGATTTTGTACTCTGCTTCAGCTAAATGCAATCATTAGGTTCGGAGTACTGAAACTTGAGACGAGATAATATTTTTGGCTAAATGCATTAATATGCGGTAAAGTGGTTATTTTTCATTGGGTAAATCTATTATTTTTGAGATACACCTAAATGCAATCCATATTTTAGGCATCTTTTACAAATTTTCGGCTTGATAATGCTATTGGTAAGAAATATTACAGTTATCAATGCATTGTTGCATAATTTTGAATATTTGAATAGAAAAAGCCTAGAAATAATTTTGCAATTGCCATACCTAAAAGTAAACGATTGCCCATTTTCCATAAACTGCTGTGGTATTGTTAAACGTTCGCCGACTTCTCCATCCGCTCCTTTGCATTTCATCAGAACTGGTACTGAAGCATTCTCGAATGAATTCTCATTGACTGCATTCGCAATTTTGAAAAGTATGAAAAGAAACAGATATCCCATTGTAGAATTTTGAAAAGAATTAATTAGTATATTGACACTCCGTTGGATGAATTGCATTTCTATTTGATGTCTTCTGTTTCGTAGCTTGCCATAGTGCTGTCATCATCGGATGGTCAATGTTTGTGGAATTGTTATCAATTATCACATTATCAATGTAAACGGAATTATAAAGTTATATTAGTAAATGAGTAATAATTAGCAACCCACAGAACTATTATCAGCTTGGTTATGCTTAGTATTTCCACAATTATGTAAGCTATTGTGGTGAAACTTTGTCTTTAGGCGGAAATATGCAAATTGTAATTATTGCCAAACATTTCTGGAGGTACTAATGGCTTGCGATTCCAATTGGCACATTCGCAGATTATTTTTTTCTATGCGATTCGCACACGTAACTGTGTTAAATAATGTTTTTAAGCGACTGCGTCACCACTCCGTGGTCCATTGCTTTGTGGCTTTTCTATAATAAATAAAAGATTGCACATTCAGTCCTAAGTAAAGTATTGATAACAGTTCCTGATTTGCTTATGCATTCCATTAAAAACCCTCTGTAGTTCTTTGTGTTGTATTTATGAGCAAAAGTGACTTACCTGCATTGCAATATTTCACATACTAAATTTTCCTTTACATTTACATTAAAATTCTCCTTAATTATACATATTCATGTCAATATCATCGTATGTGCAGCTAATATTATGTATAATGTTGCATAGAAATGACGCATTAGTTAGACGAGTGACCTAATAAACCAGTAGAAATTGTAAGGAAAATCTATTTTACCAATTTTTAGCGTTTTTTCACCCATGACTAAGCTTAAAGCATATTTCCAAACAACCTGTTTTTTCAGGCTGCATTGTCATTTTGATACGTCTTGATGTTTAAACTACATGTTTGTAGAAGTGAAGACCAAATATGACAAAGGCCACGTCAACCGTTAATGCATATTGGTATGCTTTATGAATAATCTGAAGAAAATGTCAACCAGGAAAACAAATAATTTTGGTTTGTAGGTAAATCTATTAAAGACCTAATACTAGTAGATTTACCTACAGGTATAGTTATTGTAATATGAAATTTTGCTTTCTTGGGGGATTTTAAAGATTTTTCAAATTATTCTAGAAAAAGTCATTAGAAATAATTGATCAGTTTATGTGACCTGTGGGTCTTTTGTATGCAGCATCATTAGAAATAATTGATCAGTTTATGTGACCTGTGGGTCTTTTGTATGCAGCATCATTAGAAATAATTGATCAGTTTATGTGACCTGTGGGTCTTTTGTATGCAGCATATTATTCAGTTTAATTCCTGTATTAGGTGTTAAAATTGATTATAATCTTATATAAATATAGCGGCAGTCTTATCTTGAGAATTGGCCATTTTTGTAAAGTATCATAAACTATGCTATGTTATGTAAATTGTGCAGATGATGTATGGTATGTGATTTCAAGTTTGGGATACCTTTGGAAAAAGGTCAATAATAATTGTTAATGAATATTTTATGCTCAAAGAGTTGAAGAATTCGGTTGACTTGTTGCGGAAGAGTCTGACAGAGCTGAGGTTCTACGGAAGCGTGATTCGTTTGCATTTGCGAATTTGTCAGAAGCATTTGTAAATGGGTGAATTCTGTCTGGAGGAATTTCACAACAACCAGTCTTGACAAAAATCAGTAGAACACCTGAACAGCAAGAAAAAAGATTTATAAATGAAAAATCATGACCGTAAATTGATTGTGCCATTAAAAAAAAGATTTGCAATGAGTTTTACCTCTCAACCATTTGTGTTCTTGCCAAAGCTGAGCAAAGATTCTCTTCTTGCAGACAAAAATGTAGAAAATAGCTACAGCTTGCGAAAATAAATTGACTATATCGAGGAATAAATTGAACCACTGCAAAAGGTCTGGTGAATGGTTTTGTCTTAATGCCCAACCGATGAATTCTAAGATCCACGAAACTCCCATCACCACGAACAATTTGAAAAACAAATTAATGCTGAAAACAAAACTCTCGCTAATTATTCTAATAATTTTAACCAAATAATAGTTATTATGTTATTAAGGAAATTACGGTTTGTCTTCTTTTGTGCACTGTCCCACGAGAGCAAAGTTTATACTCTTTTTGTGCTTGTACATAGAGTAAACAGTCATTCCAAAAAACACAGCATTGCACCCAATCAGGATTCCAGCAGGGAAATACAAGTACCAACCCTGGGCATTATTTCCAACTGCGCAGACAGTTTGGCCGTATTGAGGAGCAATTAGTGCGACTTCATTTTCAGATAGTGGACACGTACTTCTAAAATATTTATGAATATTATCAACTGCTTAATTTAAATATTGCAATTTCTTTGTATTTACCCCTCATCAATATCATCAATGACTAGTCCAATTACAATCAGTATAATTGGCAGTACACACGACAGTGTACAGTAAGCAATATATTTTCGAATGTGCCGGGACCCACTGCTTGTTTGGAGGTGCCTGGAATATTTGTAAAATTCAAAATTCCTAGTGTTTGTTGATTTATTTGGAAATGTCACTGAAAAAGAAAAAAAATTACTAAGGAATATTTTACCGGAACTTCCACCAGATGTCGAAATTAATTGCTGTCAGCCAACAGAAAGTGGAAATGAAGAGAAAGTGAACTGCCACTGCTAAATATTATATTATTTCAGGAATATTAATTTTATTATCGGTGCCTACTGAATATTCCGATTTTCAAAATGGTTACCGGTAACTTTGCAAAAAGGGGTCCCTTCAGAAATTGCAGTTGCAACAATGAGTGAGATGTAAAGGAGGAAGAGTGAGCAAATGTAGCTCAGAATCGTAAAGCCATGAACTGCATGAAAGCATCAATAAACATTAAGATTTTTATAAAATACCGTATACAGTTTTCTATTTTGCTCTAAAATTACTTATATTTCTAAAAATATAAATGTAGTACCATTCTGGCTATCCCACAGGAGAACGTAAACAATTATAACAAGTAACAAAAATACAGATGCAATGGGAATAAAAATGTGATATAGAATGATTGATCGAGCTGACTGCGTCCCTTCATCTCCATATCCATCTCCATCTCCCTAAAACTCTCAACGATTAATGAAACTTTCTCAAAATATTCAAATTAAAAATTGTTAATTATTACATTTGTGGAATTGACCGTCTCATTTGATAGCAAATCCACAGATGTACACCACGTAACTGATAATGTCACCAGGTCGCCAGATAACCTTTCATTTCCACTACTAAAATTTTGTATTAAATCAACGCAAAACGTTTCATTTATTTCAATCCACTGTTTAGAAGCACAAAATGCCAAATTTCCGTTCCGTAACAAACGAAATCTGAAAATAAGATTATTTACGTAGAATAATAATATTACACATGTAGGTAACAGTAACAGTGATCAACGTACGTATTTATATTAGCATTATCATTGTAAAGTCCATAAAAGTTTTCATGTCTTTCTATTTGTGTTGTGCTGTAACACTCAGACTCAGAAAGAGATTTATCGTGATACAAAAGTAAATTGACTTTGGACAATTCTTCCATGTTTAAAAGTGTATATTCGTTTTTGTAAACAGAGGGCAGCCAATATCGATCTATATTATGGGGTACTGATGGCTCTGTGCAGTATAAATTTCCATTATCTTCATACCCCAAAATCTGATGCATGGGGCAACATTTTCGGATGCATAATCCATCGCTTTCTTCACTATCACAGGTTACATTACAAAAAGATGTCCATACGGCAGTACTCGAAATACTATTAAGGGAAATTAAATGAATTGTAGTAAAATTTAACTTATTATCCCTTTTTCACAAATGAAAATCGTCATCCGTAGTAATATTTCATTTTTCAAATGTTGCATTCCTTAAAAGTGTAATAAAAATAAGTAAAAACAGTAAACATACATAATTGGAAACTTAATATTACTTGTGGGATAATAGAAATTTTTGAGACAAAATATTATGTTGTCAGAAAATTATTTTACTTAAGGAAAAATTACGACTTTCATTTGCAGAAAACTGGTTATTTTGCGGTTGAAATTTTAATTTGTTTTACCTCAAGATACAATAATGCTCGGGATATCTGTAAGCAGAATTATTTCCCATTTTCACGACTAGTATTCCATATTTGTTAAACCAGGACTCTTTTCTTATTCCTTGTAATGGAATGGAAATATTTAAACTTCCGAGTTTACCACAATTTGTTCGGCGTTCAGATAAACTATTTAAGTAAAAATTTAATGATTAAGATTTGTTATTATATTATATAATAAATTTTATTACCACTTTGATCAAAACTTTAAAATATTGGAAGTGTAATAGTATGCTTGTGTACCTAAAGTTGTAATACACTCCCTCTTTTCCAGGAACTGTCAATGTTTTTATTAAGTCCAAACTTCCATCAGTTCCATTGTGACATTTATATATCATGACGTCATTATTTTCAATTGAACCTGTCGTTTTACGAAGGTTTATGATAAAAGTGAAATAAAATGAGAATATAAATCTCACAAATCTCATTTTGTATGGATACCCTCTGCGTACTTAAAGCATTGCTTATACTAGGAATTTATTTGACCATAAATATTTTAAGCCGAGATTGGCAAAGAATTGTCACCTATCAGTAACACACTATTTGCGCACTAATTAATATTTCTTACAAAATTGTCTGGATTAACTATTAATTGTTAACGCTTGTTTTGTTGTTGTTCTTGTCCTGTAAAAAGTATTAGACAAATTATGTCAAAGGCAGCATTGTATAATATAATTGTTGCACAAATCTTGACCCCCTCCAATTATGCAAATATATTTCTTCTCTGCACAGCTAATAACATTTAATGGAGTATAACATAACGTAATATGCAGGAAAACCTGTTAAACTGTTAATAGCAGTGTAGTTATATAGTTACTAGTTAAGTTATCATAATTTGTAGGTGCGAAGCAAAAGTGTAATGATTCTAGCCTTTTTCTATTTATTGCAAGGAATAAGTAATGAGTTATTTGTAAAGCGTCAAATCACGTCACGAAATTATTTGTTTTTCATTTCATTGCTGCTAGTGTACAATTCGCAACATTGTATGCCACTTTAGCGGACATTTATTTCCGTTATTATATAATTAAGTGTATATGTAAGTATATATATTACTGTGGGTTTGTGGTTGCCTATTTCCCTTAGGAATAATCTTTGATATTGGCTCTACTTATTTTCCTTCGTAAAGATTAGCTTATGACATTTATTATTTTAATTTTATTTCTAAATGAAGAAACACGTTTCACTGAACTCAATAAATATTATCACTACTATATATATTATGCTATATAGCCCCGTACAATATCCAATTTGTTTCCAGTAGACAAATGTAAAGGCTTGCAATTAGCCGCTTCCCAAACAAAGTGGTTTACCATGCGTATACTAAATATAAACAAAACTAGTTTATCTCATAAAAATTATTGTGCCAATTTTCTCAAAACATATGCTATAATATCATTATTTTATTTACAGAATTGCCATTGTCACCAACAATTAGTTGAAACCTAATTTTTAACACTAAATAGCTGTAGCTCCGATTCTTCATAAATTATAAATATAACTTATATAATAAGTATAAGATGTTTGTATTGTCTATGTTTTAAAGTTTGGTAAAAATGTGAATGTGAAATGCTCAACATAATTGCTCATGTATATATTTGAGGAGTTGAAATAAATACCATATTAAAATTGTATAATGGTATGATAATTTTCAGTAAAACAAGGGCAAGTGTAAGTACATAGAATAAAATTCATGGCAAAAGGTTTTCGTTTATTTGTCTTTTTAATTACTTCTCTGTTACAAAAAGAAATTCAAAGAAATGTAAAGTATTTTTTATTACCTTACCTATGCTGAGGAAACAAATATTATATTGATAAGCAACATTTATCATTGTCAGCTTCTTTGGAATGATGAGTGTGTTTTGAAATCAAAAATGGACGAAGTAAACGTATTTTATACATATTTAAAAATCATGGATTCCGTGACACTAATACCTTTTGAATGTAAATAAGCGAAAAATTTAGCATTATTCCTTATACATTTACCTTTGAAACGTAAACAATAATACTGCTTACACAATTACACCATTCTTACAGATTGTACAGCGCACTATAACCTATGATTACTATTACTGCCCTATGGACGAATTTTAGGCAACACCAATACAAAGGAAAATAATATGATATAGTACCGTATTATGCGAGTGCGAAAGGTAGATAAATGTACATAATAATGAGAGATGTATGCATTTGACGCAAAACGCAAATGGCAAATTGAATGCAAATCAGGAACTGAAATGATTTATATAAAAAATTGATAGTTTGAAAGAGTAGCCAAACCGGATTATGCTTCTATTGTTAATGACCACAGTCCAAGTGAGTCTTCTGAAGTTTCTACTGTTGTGGAGATTGATTTCGCATCTGCAATTCAGACTCTCTGGTGAGAAATCCTTTTCAATATTTAATCTTTCACAAGAAAACTATTATTATTCCAACCTGAAAATTCTTTGGCAGGAATCACAAAGGTGGGTTTCAGTTCACAATTTATATTAGATTCAATTAGGGAAGTCACACAATTCAGCACAGGAATCATTACTTAAACATGCTTAATGGTTAAACGAGCAACTTCAATTAATTGCAATGCAATTGAATATTTATTACAGACACAGCACTGATGAGCAACGTGTGCATGGCTAGCACTCAAACATAACAACTTGGTGACTGGTGTGGTTATTCAATGGTGCTCTGACTTAAATACTTGACTTGAGTGCACTGCCAGGAGCATCAAATGAAAATGTATTCTTTGTTAAATGTGAGATAGATAAATAGATTTGTCTAAAGATGTTTTCACAACTTTTGACACTAAGCGTTTTAACGTTCTTTTACACACACACAAGACACACATACTAGCTTTTGCCCATAAAGCAATTGACTAAAAATCCATAGTGCCACTTTGTTCCTAACTCACATCATTACCGGATTTTATTTACCCTATTACATTGCAAACCTCGGCAAACACTTACTCCCTCCGTTGACTTATCTAGCATGGTTTCATTATTATTAAGTATCGGAGATACTTTATGATAGTGCCCGAGCCGTCTGTTCCTCCGTCCGTCGAGTGTATATATACTATCCGAATATGTTTCCAAATGTCGTCAAAAAGATCTTTCAAATATTTATCATTTTTATTTCTGCAGTTTTGATGTACGCATAGCTTGTGGTACATTATAGTTTATAATGCGTATTTACAAATGGTCATGTGTCATGTCCCCATGCAGGTGTAGGCATTCCCCGACGTCATCGGAATTAGGAAAATGGCATATCGTATTATCTCCTGTAATAATCCATTCGTGTAGCACAGCACAAGTCAAAGCTGAGACTGAGACACACATAGCAGGCAAAGTAATTCAGACATTCATATAATCAGCAAGTCATAGAAGATATTTTTTATTGAATTAGTTTCCAGAGAAGAAATTGAATAGACAAGTTAAGGAACTTGTCTTAAATTAGACTCAAGAAAGTTGTCTAATTCTCGTATATAAATATAGTACACTGTTCATGAATCATATCAACATTTTCTATTGAAGCATTTCTTTCAGGACTACGTATTTTTTAGATGTAATTGTATGCAATGTAATTTTTTAGAATCAATTGTGTTTTGTGCTCGGCCACCTACAGCTATTATGACAAGGACTTATCTGTCCATTGGAAACCAACCGTCATAGAAATAAAAATTCTTCTCTCTGCAGATTAGAAGAATGATTATTGTTATTGACGTAAATGCTACAGTAATATTTGTGATTATAGGCTTAAATATAAGTCGCCCTGCTGGACACGAATTAAGACACTGCTCCTCCTCATTAGTGTTGCATTCACAAACATAATAAGTGTTTCAGATTACATTAATTCCCCTCATGCTGCGTTGTAATCAACCCTTAATAGTTCTAACTCTGACGTATATTTACTTAACCTTAGCATGACAAGTCTTAAAAAGTTATTGAGTTGGAAAGAGCAGATTAGCAGTACGACGATTCTCCTTCTCATATATTTTTTGCTTATCTAAATTATTTGCAATTAATCGTGTTACTTTGTAAATGCTCGATATCTGGAACACGCTAGACTTTTTTCCATGAGCTCCTGCAGTGAGATTGTCATTTTAGGAAGACTTCCCATATAAAAGTGGAACAAAATTATTTTCTTAGAAATGCACTGGAATACTGTAATTTTTTCGGTGTGGGTCAAATGGTTCAGCAGTTTTACGTCTCACAATGTAACATGAAGCTAAATTTATGAAATATTGCATGAATTCCTTTTTCGCGTGCATCTGTAGTGTTTCTAGTGTCCATGATACTTTGTCACAGCAAGTTAAAACTGAAAAATGTTGTCAAGAATCAATGGAGGGTCAAGGGATCAAAAATTTATAAGCCATAAAAATGCAATTGGTAGTTGGCTGAACTCCCTTTATTTCCTTTACCAAATGGTAATTATAATGGTCTACTAAAAACTTTATGTAAACATTAGAGCGGTTTCACCGGCTTATTTATAAAATGTGTATAGCTTCGTCCGGACTGCGTGTGTAATTCATTTCACCGTTGTCTTATGAGGTTACAGTTATGAGTAGTACGTCAGTGATCCCTGATCCCAGACAGAAGCTATTAAAAGAAACAATCATTTTCAGAGATGCTAATGCTACTATGTTTGTGACTCTGGAGTGAGAGAGTAGCAAGAGAGATGATACACCCCAAAAATCACATTAATTCTAAAAATAAACAAATAAATACAGCTTTAAATAAAATGAATACAGTAAACTATACTTAAATGCCTTGCCTAGTTGGAAACATTAAGGAAGATGTGTGGAGTGCTATTATTACTTGTCTTTTAGTGATGGATTTGGTGGTGGTGGAATTTGGTTAATGTTATTTGGCCATGTGGCATTCAGAATTGAATTGAACTGTGTCGGCATTGAATGAAGATAATAGCCAGTATTTACAACACTCAGAATGAATAATAATATTCATATCAATTACATACACAGAACATGAACATCTCTTAAAATTCAATTCTCTTGTCAATCAAGTATTTACTGACTGCTCAGTCAAAATCCAAAGCAAATGCGATATAAGCGGCATTTTGTTTTCCTTCTTATATATTATTCTTGTAAGTAATTCTTTAATCGTTAACTTAATGCACAGTATTAGGGCTTAGAAAGCATAATATATCCACTTAATTGTAATTGCGCCAACATTACGTATTAATATATTATATAATATGTAAACGTAAACCTGTGTTTTGCAGTACAGTTGACAGTTACCAAGAAAAAAGGAAGATGTCCACCATGAATATTATTTTGTGTATAATATATTCTCATAATGTTTCTCCTCTAGTGTTCCTCAGAAGAACTATAGCCCCTTTTGCATAATAAAACTAATTTTTCAATTGAAAAATACAAAAGATCTAATACCTCCTGATATCTGCACATCTGCATGCAGCTTGAAATGAATATTAACTAACTATAGTGTTATCGAGCATCTTCAGAAGAATTGCATTTAGGTATACTATATACTTATTTACTTATGTAAATTAGATTAGGATTATTCTTTCTTGGTAGCAGTTCATTTGATCTAAAACGCTGAGTAATCTATTTTGATAAGATTAATATTTTTTGTCACAGCTTACAGAGTAAACTTACGTACCAACTTACGACGAAGGCGATAACAATGGACTTTGGCGTCATCTTCACTGTGTACGCTTACAGAGTTCCTTAAAGTTATTCACATGAAACTGACAGGTTTTCTCAGTAGATATATTAAAATAAAAAATTAAACTTGCACATGTATTGTACCAGTTCTTAGATTCTTAAAGGAAACTAATGATGAACAATGGGCACAAATTTAGTGCAACTGGCATGACACCTTGAACTCTTGATATTAAGTTGGAAATGTACACTAAGCAAAGTAAATGTAATAATATGACAATTATATAATAAGGCAGCCTAACACATGGAAAGATACGAATAAAAAGTGTTGCGATTTTTTACAATAATTTATTACAACGTCAGCAACGGATTGATGATATAAATGGATTTATACAAATATAAACAACTGGATATAGATTTTTTATGTAACAATTATTAATAATTAAAGTAGCGAAACAACAGAACGCAATGTAAATAAATAGTTAAAAATGTTTGATTAAATATTATATTCTCTTAGCATTAATATTTCAATAACTCTGTTGGGACAGTCGAAGTTTATCTAAGAAGTCCGGAGGGACGGACACATAATTGTCGGTGCTGATGTCCGTCTCCTCTGGCTCTGCACTAATTAGTTCAGCTAAGGAATAGAATGTGGGCTCTTGTGGAAATCCTTCGTCCAGCGTCTGCAGCGGAGCATCCAGGCGGACCTGGTCGAAGAATTTCCGACTCCACGGTTTGTAGTCCATCATCGGAATACCATTTGCATCAGTACAATTCATATGTGGGTTCCTGTCATAAAATTTAATCGTGGAATTATAATAATATTTAAATGCACAGGTGACAAAATTAAGACAGAGTTTTTTGGTTTTAATGTGTAGTTACTTTTTGTCATGAGGTGCGAGGAAGACGATCGGCTGCACTGTGACAATCGAATCACTCGTGTCACAAAGCAGTCGAGCTAACGTAAAGTTCCTGATTGCGCTCAGTTGATTAGGAGTGAATTGCTCAGGGTTTTCGAACCAGAAACGGTCACCTCGTCGCAAGTTTCGTAACGTTTGTGCAATAATACATGCAAATGTTGGACCTACTATTCCACCTGAGTTAAGTAAAAGTTAACACCATTTACTAAAAATTATCCTAATCATTTTAGTGCACCTCAAAAATGCAAATCGTCATTTTTCCAGAACTATATCATTTCGCCATAATAATATTCGTTTAAAAGTAAAAAAA
Organism: Yoshiicerus persimilis; assembly: GCA_020352615.2. Lineage (NCBI taxonomy): Eukaryota > Metazoa > Arthropoda > Collembola > Entomobryomorpha > Tomoceridae > Yoshiicerus > Yoshiicerus persimilis. Next base: position 36,246,045 of record CM036943.2, on the reverse strand, counting down.
GTATAAGCAAGTGTAAAAAGTATTAAAATCTACGGGAAAATTTTTTTTGTAAAAAGTGACGAATTATTGTGGTAAAGTGGTAAATATTATTATGGTCGCGTATATGAATATAGTTGTGGGAAACTGATTATTTTTATGGGCACTAAGTAAAACTCAAGAATAGTATAACTGCGTAAGCATACAGCGTACCTTTCACTGGATATTCAATCATAGCACCAGGAAATAAATCTATAAACAAAATCTCAAAATTAAGAACACTCTGTATACAATGGAAAACTTTAAGCACTTCTAGAATACAATCAAGTTGTGTTACAAGCAATAACAATTAAAGGTTTAAATAAAAGTAATAATGCATACTTGTAGGAACTACTAATTCTATAAACGAAATATTATTGTTTAATTGTGACAATACCAATATCCCAGGGACTTTCATAAACATCGGAAAGCATCGCCACTCTTCCTACATTCAATCAGAATCAGATCATCACAGAATATTATTAATAAAACATTATTTACCATCAAGAAGCGCCTCTATACATGTATATAATACAAATAAACATAAATATACGCAATGCGACAAACTAACTAAAGAATTCGATCATTATTATACTATTTACGTGAGAATCTTCATAAAAAAGTAATAAAAAATGAACTACCAAGTCTGATGGGTAGTTTTAGATTTCAGGTAAAAACGACCGAAATTAAAACTATTTCTACACTGTGCACTAAAATACGAATTACTCAATTGCTAACTATTTTTGTATTAGTGTTAGTAAATGCCTTACGAACTACGTCATTTTTAGTCATAATGCATTGTCATAAGTAGCAGTTGAGTACGAGAAGTAAATGGAAAAATGTGTTTATACGATTAAAGTACCGGGAGGGATGTCAGTGGCTGTGGAGAAATCCTCCCACGTATTAATTCTTTCAGTGTTAGGCAAAGGTTTATTGAGACCGCAAGCCTCTCTCCATTTTAAATACGGTGGCAATCCGTGGTCTCTCCCCCTTTATCAGTTAAAGAATAAACAGTCCAAAAAGTCATGTCAATTTTGTTGGTAAGTCACTTGTGTCTCATAAAATCAGTCTTAATGTGATTTCAGCAAGAACTGTTCAGTCAACGTCTCAAATGTGAGAGTAATGTCAAATTTCAACTGTCACGTCAAATGGACGTAAAGGAAATGTATAACCTTGCTTTTTAAGTATTCATGAGTTTTTTGCATTCAGTTGTTCAGTTGAGGAAATGAAAAAGCATGCAATGAAGGAAACATGTATTGTGGCAATGAGAATCGTTTAAAATGGAAAATGAACCTTTGGATATTTATCGCAGCCAAGTCAAGGCCTTTGTGGCCTTGCGTCTGGAAAAGATGATTCGTCAACTGTGAGGTTATGAATTCATCTCTTTTCTGAGATCTCTGAGACACTAATCCTAAAGAAATTCTATCCACTTCTCCCAAGTTGTGTAAATTAGATGGACTCATTAATTCCAGGCTTAAATTCACTTCTGAGACGCACAAAAATAAACGTATTCATTACACCCAGGTTTTACGAAAGAAGGTTCGCTGGTTTACAAATACTACTACTTTAATGTTAGACTACTTACTGTGTGGCATTTCACGGTGGGATTCGTCACAACGGTGTAAAGCAGGTTGAACAAGAGAATGTCCGAAGCGGAATGCAGCAGCAGCGAAAGAAGAAGGAATCGTCGCATCCAAACTCTCATTGTACCCTTGATAGTACCCTGACTTGAGCAATCTCAGTCCGAATACTTTCATAACATCAGGACCGAGAATCAACGGCAGGAATTCTCGATAACTTATGTGCTGGATTTGTGCAATAATTATTTTGCGAGTTTCTTGAAATAATACTTCCTACAATAAATAAAGACACAGAATTTACTCCCCGATTGCAATTTCCAATAAATAAACTAATACAGGATTACAGGATTTAGAAAAGGATTTACTTCACTCCAATCTGGATTAATTTCTGCTAGTTTGTCTGCAACAATATTGTGTTGTCTTAACCAAAGTGTGTGCATTGAGGTAAGACCCGGCTGTTCATTAACTCGAGCGTCTCCAGCAGCAAAACAATAGAGTCTTGGAGACGCGACGAGGCATTCCCCTTCAGGGGGATGAACCAGTCGAGGTAGCAGAGCCTTTCTACTTGGCATATTTGAGTAACGTAAATGTCCTCTGGTAAATAAACGAAGACCTTCTAAATCCACTTTCGTCGACCCGTAAACCACACTTCCATCCAACCATGAGGTCAACTAAAATTCCATTTTTTCTATTATTTTCTAAAGCAATTGCACGATATTTTAGATACATTTACAGTTTTATGACCGAAATGAGGAATAACCTGATTAAGTTGCTCTCTTGGTCCCAATGTGCAATCAACTCTTGGTGCTGGAGAACTTCGTATGAATTCCATGCAATGACTTTTATTTTTGAAGTAAGGATCCTCCGGAGGAACTGGAATGGTGAGGCAATCTGGATGTTTCTCAGCGACGTGACAACACTTGGGAATCGAGTGATTGAAGGAACGCGTTTGAGACGTTGCAGTCAGGTCGTGGTCCAGAAATTGACCCCACCTTATCATTTATTATCTATTATGTATATAAATGACCATCGCATCCTTATTTATGTAAAAGTTGAGACTTACTGCATAACCATGAGAGTGTACGTTGCAGAAGGTTTGGAAACATCTTTGTGAACTGTAGTCGAGATCAGACGTGCAGATGGCAAGTTGTTGCCTGTCACTGATTTTCTTATAGTTGACACACCTTAGAAAACACATATTTTAATACTTGTGCAATTTACAGATAATCATTCGGCAGTATTTAGGCAAATTAGTCACCATCATCGTATTCCGGAGGGAGAAACCGTGAGAAAGGTTGAAAAGAAGAACCGAAATGTGGGTTTTTTAAATTATTGCAAGTTCCATCCACCGTACGGTACTGTGTGGTCCTCGGTGGGCACTCGTCTTGCAGTTGTCTCCTATTTTAACATTAAACTCGTGCTTATTATACTTCTACCAATTATTTCAGGTGTAAAATATAATGTGTTCCTTATTTACTTTGTAGGACAGTTGGACCTTTGAAGAGGAGTGTTTCGTAAAGATATTTCCGATATTGGGTGATCTCTTTCATCTCGAAACTGAGCTAACCTATTTCATTTGTAAAATAATTGTTGTAATATCATAAATTCCATTCACAGAAAATAATTCCATATATTATGCAATAAGTTTAAAAAAAATAAAGCACATTCATAAGCAAGCGTATGGAGAGAAGGGATAGCAATGCAATACAGGAATATATTCAAAAATTAGTACTGTTCTTTAAGGACGGTTGTAGCTTTCAACGTTGCATAGGCCACTCTTGCTAATTCCTTTGCTCTTGGAGTTTGTCTATTTATTGCAGCAAGATATACAGATGGATGATCACCGGTTATCACAAGATCTGAAATTCAAGTCAACTAATTTTCTACAAAGTTATTTCAAATCGTAGTACAGCAGTTTTGGGATGACGAAATGTGCACATGCTCCAAGTAATGTTCCGTAAAATAACGGAAAGGGAATACTGTTGGCTCTAAAGTATTCTTTTGGGATTTATTAATGAAGTAAAATTGTCTTCTGGATTGGATACAATATTATGCACTGAAATTCTTTATGTAGCACAGTATTCGTTTACAAACTACATATTCATTCACTGTTCACTAACCATTCGTTTCTGTAGTTTTGAAATCATACAAGTAAAAAAACACATTTTCATTGATTTTCATGAAATTGTCTCAGATTTCAGTTTTTTCTTAAATCCTAATCAAAAACTGGTGTAGAAATTTAAATTGTACATGTATAACTTATACATGTAGGTAGTTCGGAGCTAAGCGAACTCTGTAAATCCTTAAATCCCATTAGAGAGTAAACATGCACAGTAATTGGCACACAAAGAATTTAATAGATTGTCAAATGCGTCTTATCAGAAAAAATAATTACAAATGGCTAATCATTGGTAAATGTATGTAAAGTGTGAAGTAAATATTTGATAAGCTTTTTTAATTAGAGAAGCTGTCTATAGATCAGTGTTACTGTCAATGTAAAAGTAAGTCTTGCTGTTGCATAGTAAACATATTTAGAATTACAAGTATTCTGCTGGTTTCAGATTCCTCATTTTTGTTTCCAATCCAAAGAAAATCTTTCCAAAAGATACATAAGCACAAAATATTAGATATTTTAAGAAGAAAAGTTATCTAAGCACTTTTTGCTGTAATTCATAATTCATGAGCTCTGCACCAGAGTGCATTATTTGGTTCTTTGTTCTTCAAAGATGCTACCATTCATATAAATATCCCTATTAATAGTTTTTTAACATGGAAAACCGTAAATAAAATACGGTACCTTTTTTGTAGAGGTGTGGTTCAATATTTTCATAAAGATTGGTTGCTTCATTGACTCCAGACTTGACAGCATTGGCTACAACGGCGTAAAAGAGGGGGGCACTTGAAGGGCTCTCAGCGACCCCGTCGGAGTCCTCTTGATTGATATCGGAGTCAGAGTCTGGAGTGTATGGAGAGGAGGAATGGAGGTGAAAGGCGAACTGTCTGTGTTGAGAGGTGGGGGCGTGGGGGGTTGCGGGGTGGGGGAGGAGAAAGGCGAAGGGAAGGAGGAGAAGGCAGGTGGCAGACAAAGGGTTTGGACGGAGACTCCGGTTGGCCAGAGTCATCGCCGTCGCTTCCTCTCCGCTTGTAGTGTGGAAATGGCACTCACAGAGCCGAAAAGCACTCGGGCTGTCACCTGCGGACAAGAATAAGTTTCCTTTGAAATTCACGGCAACTCTAGCCTGACCTCAGCTGACCTGCATTAAAAACACTTGGGTAGAAATCTAAAAATAGTACACTCCACCACACAAGTGTCATAAAATACACTATTTTTCAGTTTGGGGACATGAGCACTAAAAAAGGAGTCAAATTACACTTAGTGTCAGTTTCGCTTGAACTTTTGACTTTGACTTATTGAAAAACAACTGTTTTACAATGGAAACTTTTTTCCTCCTTCGCTAGCTTCTTCGTTTCGCTGACAGCTTGACGTGGATGCAAAGTAAAACGTAAAACATCTATCTATGGAACTACAAACACACAAAGATCAGATCACGATTCCTCCGTCGAACTGTGTGCACTTCTTAAAATAGAATAGACTTTTTCTCGATATTTCCTTCTTTGCCCTTTGTGAGGTGAAGTCGTCTTTTACTGTAATGTTCTCCTTTTCTTGGGTATTCTTCTTTTTGTGTACATCCTACAATTCTGGTCTCGTTATTTGATACTCTAATGTTTATAAACAGTCGCTACAAACATTTCTTAAAGAAATTTTCTACTTTTCTCACATTTTCAGTACGCAGGTACCTCAAATACAGTAAATTAATACACGTTATACCTGTTAATATTAGTTGTCTTCGGTTTAACAATTTAATTTATTTCTAAAACTGAAATCTGTAGGATTTAGCGCATATTTTCAGAGGAGAAGTTGCAGTAAAGCTTACATTGAGCAAAATAAAATAATCTGATGTGAAGCATCACTTTAAGATAAAGTACACGACCATCTTAAGTGCTGTTGTGGATACATTCTAACTATTTTCATTCCTTGGTCTATTAACTTGTGTGCAGGTTAACGAATGAGAGCATTTATACTTACAGTGCAAGCTACCGCATTACTATTATTGTTCTGTATTTAAAAATCGGTCAAGTTTACTGAATGAATCATATAATGTTTACTTAAGTACTATATTCCATCCATTACCATTACACAATGAATTACGGTAGGAAGACAGTGGAAAATAAAATAAGTGGTCCACGAAATACAAAATTTAATAGTGTAAAAGGGAAATGGGGCCGGGTACTAGATTAATTGTAATTAGGCCACATTTTATTTAGAGCCTGTTGATTTAACTGACTTGAGGTGCATTTAGATGTTTTGATTTACGAGTTAAATATGCAATTAGGTTGTCATTAGTTTAGGTATTTAGGTTTCGTGCTTACACAGTTGTATTCATAAAACATTACTATAATAAAGAGATTATAAAACACTTGAGCACATTCACAGAGGTCGTCTTCCCTTTTTGGTCCGTACCTACTTAGATCGTCGACAGAATGAAAATTGGCTTATTAACAGGGAATCCAATCCACTCGACTTGATTACGTAGTTCTTATACGTAGAAGTAACCTTGCATATGACTAACTGCATCTACCAGGAATATCCACCACACTTTTACTTATTCTTTCCAACAATAATATTTCTCTACGTGTATATAATCCTAAAATAGTGGAATTCGGTAAATAATTGAGAAACCACAATTTTCCTACTAATTAGAAATGTATTAAGCAGTGATGTTTCTGACTGATAATAAGCTACTGATTAGTGTTGTGTGTAAAAACTGTAAAAGACTGGACCTGGACTGAGGGGAGAGGTTGCGTTTTGTTGGCCGAATTCGGAGGTGGATTGTTGACACTGGAATTGGTGGTGGTGGAAGAGTTTCCCTGGCGTGTAGACATGATGTCTTAGGAGCTCCTCAAAGCCAACTAACCGATTGACCTAGAATTGGAGTTGGTGTACGGATGAGAGCGAGTCTGTCCCGTTACACCCCAAAATACTCGACCAAGAAGAGAATGAAGACACGACACACACAATACTGCAACTCAACTGTCTTCCACTCCAATTCAACAAGTCCAATCCAACTTCACTCCGCTTGGCCTACAAATCCAATCCTCACTCACTCACAATACCCTATTATACTCAGTCACAATAACATAACTATTAAACTAAGCGAACTATCTCGCTCTAAGTGGTCTGCTCTACCTAACCAACGCTGCTCCTCCATTCAAACACTTATCTATCTCACTGTCAGTCTTACTACGTACCACATGTACTTTACCCGTTTACCCCTCTCCTTGTACCTTTTTACAGTTGCCATCATCCTATCCACTCTCATAATAAAAGTACCTGTTCAACTCTCAAGGTACGCTCTGCACAGGCATATACGCTATTTCAGCAGGGATTCATTATCAGTCTCAGTCCACACTCTAGCATCAACTCGATGTTCGCAATTGTTGCCGGATACATGAATGGAGTCAAGAATTGAATGGGACTACGAAGCATAGTGTGTGAGGTATATCAGAGCAGACAATAGAGAAATGCATGAGAGCAGTAGGCCACGACACATATTTTATTCAACTAGTCTCCGTCTTCCATTGCATGTGGTTTGGTTTGTTAAACTATCGTTTACTCTTCTCAGCTCCACTGCCACAGCCACAGCTGTCTTCTCCTCTCGTGTCTAAGACATTTAAGTCTCTACAACTACTAAGCTTTCCTTATAAGTTATCCTACACTAATCCTACTCAACAACTATCTAATCTCCATCCAGTACACTCACACACTACTATTCTACAGTCTCAATATTACCTTAATGCTGTCCTCTTCACGCCTCCAGGCATAAATCCTCTATATACAACCAAACACACTTTTAAAATACAAATTACATTAAACATATACCTACGGACTATTTACTTTGTATTTCGGTAATATAAGCATTTACGTACTATACATATTACTTGTAGTATTAATAAACTTGTATCCCACCGTATTAACTTGTGGAATTCAAAATAGAATTGAGAATGTAATGAACATTCCTAGTTTGTTTAGGTACACCCGAATATTAAATACGATGGGGTCTAAAATTCTATTTTCTGATGCGACAAGTATTTATCCTTTGTTATCTACAAGTCTTAAAGGTGGTGATGATAGCATTTTGGTGTTGTAATCTGAACTGTGTAAAAGTTTAAGTCTAAATATAGGTATTTCTCATATGTAATAAATGCTATGCAAACATTATTTGGTAACAGTAACAAAAAGAAAGAAATGGTGAGGTGACAATTGGTTTGTCACCTCTGAACATCTGTCAAACTGTCGCAATCGATATAGGTGAAGCATACTAGCAATACGCCATTAGTCATTGAGTGTACAGGGTTATTCATAACACACGGTAGTATCAACTTCAACTGCGTTGTTGTCCACATCATATTACACAGTTATGTATGTGTTTCCTTACCCAATCCCAACACCGTAGTGCACAAGTTCTGTCTTTTGTTCAAAGATCATTTCACAACCATATCCGTCTTTCGCCAATGCTAGATAAACTGATAGATAAGAAAAGTATTCAATTTATCCTCACTTTTCCTTGCAAGCAAAGCTAGAGGTGCCACTTATGTATTGAAAATTGAAAACTTAAGTTTCTAGATCTAGTAGATCTCTGTGACTGTTAAATCTTTATTTACAAGTGAATTTAGACATACTTATCAACCTCATTTTAAAGCTTGCTATCTACACATTTGTCACATTCCATAACAATAATATAAGTTGGTATTTATTGGAAGCAAGTTTTCAGAATTTATTTCTTAGGATGTATTTCTTATGTAACGCAATAATAAAATCGAGTTCATCATCAAGATCAAGCAAAACACATCACTTGTTGTGTTTTGCATTACCATATTTTACACTTACATGCCACCACTCCACCACGGACGTTAATTTAAACAACTTTGTTTCGCATAGTTTTAATTGTGCCATTCATTAATTGCTGCGTAATTGCACGTTTGCACGTCTCTTTCAAGTTACTATCTCAAGACGAGACATAAAATTACATACGTAACTAAACGACCTAACTTAACATTATAGGTAGAAGTAATACAAAAACTGAATTAAGTAGATGGGAGAATTATTCTCATTACCACATATTGAAAATAGTAATATATAAAAATAGAACTTTACTACACCATTGAAAATCTCACGCTTCTAAAGAAATTCGTCAGTTTAATCATGCGTGGTAATGTGTAGCTCTGCAGTTTTTGATGAAGGATATCCATGCAAAAAATCAAAAACTCATAAAATGGATGATTTAAATAGTTTTGTCATTTTAAAACAACATATTCACATAAAATGTCGTGCTTCTTTTAGAGAATTTGTCTTTTCATAAGAAAATGTCATTTTTGATTAGTAAGTTTTCGTGCGAAATAAAAGGACAAGCATCAAATACTGGTAGGACGTAATTTTGTTAGATATGTGGCGATGTAAATGAAATAAAGTTAGTTTCAGGTTGAATTAGTTTGTAAGTTACAGTAGTGTCAAGTCAGGAGAGGGATTTGTCAGTAGCTATAGAGAATAAAAGACACTGAGTATGTATTGGGTTATATATTGGGGTGATAGTGTATTGGTTGTGATAAGAAATGGTTTGAGTTGAATAAAGTTGAGTGTCAAGTCCGTCACTCTGGTGAAAAGCCTCAACTGATTTACACGGTATGGATTTCTTAGTCGACTGCACTGTTGGTGAGTATGAGGATGCACAACAACCTGACAGTCTGCTGGCTAAAAGGAACAGTTTTTCTTGTTTGTCCATTCTTCTGTAGTCTTCATGTAGTTGCTATAATGTCCCACAATATAAATTACATCTCGTTAATGCTCTATAGCCACACTTCGTAGTGTATTCAACAATTAAGTAGTTTGGCCAGGCCGACTTCGCCCTAAACTACTAACCATCAGAAATATCAACTAAACCTAAGGTAGGTCATTCATATCCACACAACTCGTTACTCATTTATCCTAAATGCATTTTATCATCTCAATATACAATTTCTCGCAACTCCTTACCACTCTATACAAACAGGTGCGTTATACAATCTCTCTAAGCACATGCACATCTGTCATTCATATTTTAAATATTCCTAGTTCAACATTTAAATGAGTGAACAAATGAACTTTGCTTCTCTATACATCTTTATCGCATCTCCACTCTATTCTACTATACATAATATAAAGTAAACTTATTCCAATTTCTGTAATGATTATCAATATTTTGTATAATTACAGATATTTCTGCTTTGTTGTCTTAAACTCTGTAATAGACCTAATAGAACTTTGTTGAAATACAATGTGTCTGTTTTGTGTTTAATTAGTAATTGGAAAATGTGTCAGTTTGTAAATTAAGTGTCTTTGCAATTATTATTAAAGAAGGTCGTGTATTCATAGTCTTCATTAGTATAATCTTTTTTATTAAATACCATAGGTAGTTAGAGTAGATTATTTTCTTTAGTGCATTCTATTCATTAATAAAATGAGTATATGAGGATCAATATCTTTGATGAAACTAAATCTACATTTATACAGCAAGGTCAAAAATATAAACTGTGATATTAGTTTTATACTGTAATTATGGTACGGAATGACTTTATGCAACTATTTTATTTTGACATAAAAAGAAGACAGCTATATTTAATTGTATGTGTTTCGTTGAGTATTACTTTGTAAGGTCTCCGCAGTTTGCAATTGTAAAGAAACAAAATACTACATGAATACTTCTAACAAGGTAATAAATATACAAGGTACTTAAATTGACGAAATTCCTATACAAAGTTTGTGCATTTGTACTTGTGTCTTGAGTTCTAGTATCTCAAGGAACATTCACAGCTCGACATGACAATACGGTTTCCTAAAGACCATGACTGTCACTGCATCTACAAAAGAATTCCAAACCGCTGCGTGTAATTAAATGCCCCAGTTTCAACTCTTCGATGATTTTTGGTTTGTAGATCGCAAAGGCCAGGTCAGGGTTTGACTTTGAAATTTCCTATTTCGTGTGTACAGAGCAAATTACTAGGAATTCAGTTCTAATGCGCATTTTATTCATTTAGTCGATTCTCAATTGTTTCCTACCTACAAAAATACCTTACTGAAGCACAGGAGTTCGTATATATTATATGCATCTTTATTTTCAGCATTTCATCATGCATTTATAAAGCCCAAGACTGAATCTATTTGTTTGATAAACCCAATAGGCAATAATTGCGATTAGCTCAAAATCAAAGTTAATAATCTATGTACGTTAAAACGCAGTAAACTTGTTTTGTGTCCTACTCCAAGAAATAATGTTCAAAAAAGAGCAGAGCACGGCGGAGGTCCCCTATACAAAGCAAAAAGTGACAGAACCGGTATTGCTAAAATTGGATTTAAAATATTATACTCGTGTAAGTATACGATGATCCGTAGAAAGTCCAGTTCAATCCAACGTAATAAATGGAGCTAAGTAAACAAAACAAACTTGTTTTCTTCTATTGACAAATTTACAGATATTCCAAAATAAATAAAACCTACTGCACAATTTTCTGTTCCATTCTTGCTGCACATAATATTTTACATATGCAGATATGCAGTGAACTCCAATCAGATATATATTTGTGAGTGATTCTAATATATTCGCTTGTATTGTAAGATAAGGATTATGCAATGTCCACATAAAATAGCATCCAATTAACTTTACGCGGCAATGCCAGTAGTCCTTACTCCAATTGTCAAATCATATTCTTATATTATATGAACCAGTATCTAATAAAGAGTATTAAATGCTTTTCAAAAATACCTCAACAAAAATAATAACAGCTTTGCCTCATATAAATTAGTTCACCTCATGAAAAATAAGCTAGCATCAATAATTAGTGTTACTCCGAATTAACAAAGTACATTTACCTCAACTTATAGTGTTATAGTGCATTTTGTTAATATTTAATTTAAGATTTTTTGGTCTTGATTTAAATACAATACTAAATTAGTAATACATACTAGGAAAACGCTTTATAAGTTGAGTAAATAAAACGTGTAAGTGTATTTTGTTAATTCAGAGTATTTGAGTTAAGAGTTGATATTGAGGCAAGATTATTATTCATGAGGTAAACGTTTTTATATGAGGCAAAGCTATTATTTGTGTAGGTAATTCTATTATTTTTGAGTTACACTTAAATACAAGCCTAACTAAATGTAGTAATATTTTGAGATGAAATAACATTTGATACAGCTTGGAAATCGGGTAGGTTGGAAAGAAATCAGAACTGTTAGGATAGGTTACATAATAATAAAACTATTACATATATTATGAATATTCCTATGTAATTTCCTTAGTATTGATTTGGTATAAGTGCTGTCTTATGTGACTACATACTTGATTTAACTTGATCTGCGATCATTTTTAGTTGACCACCTTCGTCATATCCAGGGCTTACACCTTTATTGACTCTAAGTCTTAATAAGGCTGGAAACGTCATATATCATGCAATGAAACTGTTTAGATTAGCATTTGTCAAAAGTGGATTATTGTGCCATTCCACAGCGGTAATAAATTCCATAAATGGATGCAATGCAAAAATAAATCATAAAAATATGTTTCTAAAATTAAAACAAGACGTCTATTTAGGTACCCAGCTTACAATAGCAAGAATGCCCATTATTTGCCACAAATTAGTTTTATGAGTTCGTACTACATTTTCGCTATTGTGAATATTATTTCAATTCGCTTTCGCCTTTGCCTTTACAGTTATAGGTATTTATTGTTTTAGAAACTCTGCAATATAAAAATAGGCCACCAAACTTATGATATTATTTCATTGCTCGTCACATTTATTAGAATTCCCCCTGAAATGAAATGCATTTCTTGCCCATCACAGGTAAATAGAGAAATCATTCCAAAAATAGAGTTTTGATTGATTTCAAATGGAATCTCGTCTTGTCATTTATGCTAATTATTCTGTGAAGTCGTTGGATTCGTCAAGAAACAAGTATGATAATGAAGGGAAGAAATGCTGATTTTATAACATGATGCATTTTGTTTTTATTGAGTTTGTTAAATAGAATTTGTACAAACGATTTTTCGTTTCATTTTAATTGGTAGGGGAAAGGAAAAGTGAGTTAGGCTGGAATGTTACATGGAACATTAACGCAGACTTGGTTGTTGTTTGCAGTTGTGTACAGTTCCCCCCTGAGACTGAAGTTATTCTGGAAAAATTATAAATTAAACGAAATGTTGTAATTAATTCTAGTAAAATACGTACTCAAGTTAATTAAATTAAAAGTACTTACTCCACGGAGTTGAGAATTAGGAACAAGTTCGTAGTTGATACTGTAGGATCTTCCTGAAACAATTGCGCTGTTTTCTAGTACAGCTTCAACAATCACGATTTGAATACCGAAAATAGTTGCCGTGAGTTTGAAACTAAGCTGATGATGATTTGCAGCTATTGAACCAAATGAAAAATTATTAACAATTTCCTTAAAATTCCCTAAATATTAAATTACTTGTTTATCATGCAAAACTTTCACAATCCAATGATTATACTTACAGGCTTGGAAATCAACTTCGATAACGTGTGGGACATCGGGGGTCAATACACATGGTACAACGGTGCATCCAGTTACCCGAAGTTGCTCTAATCTTCCTTGACCGGCTGTAAATTTCATTTAAATGTAAAACTATGTTATATTGTTCCAAGAAAGTATTATTGTGAAATCAATTTTATAACATACCGTTAGAAGTGCAAGCACTGTGTCCAGAAACCACACCGGCGGATGCATAAGAAATGCACAAAGCAATAAGAACCAAAAACTTGAACATTTTGCAAATGCGACTCAACTCTCAGAATCAAACAAATTCAAAACAGGAGATAAATTCAGGCCTAACATTTCTATGCAACTTTCCATGAATTTATACTGAAATGTAAAAATCCTTATCTGGAATTCCATTGCATTGTTAATCGAGTTTTTCTCAATTATCTGCTGTATCACAGCAATAAGCCGGGTTAACTCGTTACACTTTTGTTATTTTACTCTTCACATTTATCTTTAAGCACTGAAATGGTGGATTAAATATTACAAAAACTTCACCAGCATGGGTGTTGTTTTTTGCAATATTGATAATAACCACTTACATCGGTTTTGCATTTGGAAAGATTTATAACACTAATATTGCCACCGGATTTTACTAGAGAAGTCATTTATTCATAATTTATAGCATTTATTAGTTCAGTATTTATAGATATCACGTTTTTAAAGAACATAAGCAAGAACAAATGGTTCCAATTATGGATGTAATGACGAAACATTATTGCATCACACCATAATCCTGATGCAGACTTATTTTTAAACTCTCCATTTTATTTTATTACTTTGCTATCATAATAAATAAATGAAAATGTCAAAACGTTTTGACAGTTCAGTATGAAGATGGTTTTCATCACACGGGATTTAAACCCTTAAACCTACGGTAAGGTTATACCTCCTGACTACGCAATCATGAAGGTGGGCATACATATTAAATGTAAATTCGCTATCAACTTCACTTCATCATTCCACTTCAGATCTTTGCATTAAAGCAAGCTCAATGACTCAATGACACTCTTCGTTTCACTGTGTTGTTTGTTATAGTTAAAATTAGTTGGTAAGTCTCCATAATATTCAAAAGATAGCAGATGTAGATTATATTACAAAGAGAAAAACACTGTAATAAATAATAATAAAAGCCACGGTATCATAACGTTATCTGCCTTACGTGCAACAAAAAACGTAACGTGCCTATTCTTTCACAAATTTCTTTTCACGTTTAACATAATTTCATATTTCTATTTTTCTGTAGTTTTTTCAAATGCCAATCAATTCTTTTAGCAATATTGCATTACCGTATTTACCGAATAAAGAGTCCCTGCCGTATTAAAGGCCCCAAGGGGGCTGTATTACGACTAAACATGACTAAAAAAGCGCAACAAACTATAAAACCCCCGTTCGAAATAAGAGCCCCTACCAAAATATACGCATAGAGATGAGTAGTAGCTCGGTTAGGTGTACTTATTTTAGCTACCTATACACCTATATAGGTAGTTGTATCTCTACCTATATATAGGTAGTTGTATCTCTACCTATATATAGGTAGTTGTATCTCTACCTATATATAGGTAGTTGTATCTCTACCTATATATAGGTAGTTGTATCTCTACCTATATAATAGGTAGTTGTATCTCTACCTATATATAGGTAGTTGTATCTCTACCTATATAATAGGTAGTTGTATCTCTACCTATATATAGGTAGTTGTATCTCTACCTATATAGGTAGAGATTAGGCAAATGGTAAGTATTTTTATTTAGTAAGATAATGGTTATCGTAGGAGATTTACTGCATATATATTTAGTTCGGTGAGAATGTCTGAAGCTTGTCAGCTCTCACTGTCTTTAGATGTGCCCTTCATTGGAGGAGAATCTTGGTTGACTCGTTTTATGTACAGAAAATCTTTACGCAGAAAACCACAGTTTGCCAAAAAAACCAAATGACTACATACCAACGATAGTCAGTCATATCTTATTTGTCCGAAAATTGAGAATTATGCACAACTATGATCATGCTTCAATATTTGCTGCTGATGAAACCGCTATATGGATTGACTGTTGCAACAATACAACTGTAACGCAAAAAGGAGCAAAGGAAGTTCCAGTATTGACAACAGGCCACGATAAATTACGACTGACAGTAATGCTTACTGCTAAAGCAAATGGAGCAAAACTCAAACTCAAACCTCAAACCTCCGTTGAAACAATAAAAGCCTTGGCCGTTTTAAAGGCCCCATGGGGCTCTTAATGCGCACTTTACGTGAGAAAAAATCAACTTGAAACAATGAAAGCCAGGGGCTTTTTATTCGGTAAATACGGTATATGTATTATAGGTAATTACAAATAGGTACATATGGTTTACGGGTATATAATAAACAGACTTTTGTGGAACTATGGAAAATACATCAATAGTATTAAAATATAAATGATGCAAAATATTAAATGATCAATCTTTTAGAGTAATTAGTATAATTCCCGAGATCCTGAGTTCATTTCATGTCTAAAAGTATGATTAATGGAATTCGCAAGCGAATGCAGTTATTTTAGACTTAATTAGCTCCTGTTTATTCCCATTTCATCAGGACATAAAATACTAATTTAAATGTGCACTATGTTAGGCAGAATTTAAGTTGTAGTTGCACGTATCAGTAGATCTAGGGATTAGGATACAGTCCAATCCAAGTCCAGCTGATAGAAGTTTAGGGAATTTAGGTTCCGATTTTTCATTCGAGGTTTCACTACCACATTATACAGCTACGGTGAATATCTCATTTCTTTTGATAGTAACAAATAAAGCTGTATGCTGTATTGTTCATTTCTTAGAGTGTAAAGTGTATTTGCATATTTCAATGTAGATTCAATTTCTCATGAGTTAGCCGATTTATGCCGTTGCTAGTATTTAAATTAGCCATTTGAATTTACATGAAATGCTACATTGCGCAGAGAGCAAATAGTCCTTACTCTTGTCATCTTCTTCACCTTCTTGATTCTTCGGGTGTACTGCTTGCTGTTTCTGTCCTCTGATCTTTATCTATTGTCTCAAGTGGTAAGATTTTTAAAATATACATCACATATCCAATAAACTCATTTTTTATCATAAGAAATAGTTGATTTAAAAGAGCATTGACATTTTCAAAATGCTGTTTCTGCTCAAAGTAGTAGTGCTTAAGTTTATTTTTGTACCAAATTTTAGAAATGAACTCAAGACTGAAAACTTTTTTGTTTTTGTCTGGAATCGTTTGCCTATGTTTTGTGGGAATTCCATTTCATTTGAAAGGGGAGGAGAGACAAAAGCTAGAATCCTCTTTTAGGAATTATTCAGAAATATTTAACAAGACTTGCAACAACCATGCTGTTTCAGAAGCTACACTATCAAATTTTCAGGTTAAAGGCACATTGATTTTTTTGGGTTTCATGCTTTTGATATATTTGTGTTGTATAATACTAAATAATCATAATCATGTATTTTGTTACTGTTTCCCTGCAGAAATCGCTACACATGATTGAAATGTTGAACAGGAAACAGGAAGACGAAATAAAATTATCTATGACGCCAAACCTAAAGAAGGCAGGAGGAGCTGATGGAGACGACGCAATACTAAAAAAGCATATTGAAAGCAATAAATGGAAGCCAGGGATGCCAAAAAATGAAGGACTTGCTGTTTGGGGTCTCACTTCGTTCTCAGACATGAGTCCAGAGGAGTTTAAGACGCATTATCTGGATATGCAAATGTCAACTCGCATTGCCAACCGACAGAAGAGTAGAGATAGCAGCCGTCGTCCACACTGGAAGCAGCACAGCCACGAAAGAAACAGAGAGCAAGAAACGAACCTTATCTCAAGGAAGAAGAGAGCTGTGACCTCAACAACGTCTCTTCCAGACAAGGTCGATTGGAGAACCAAGAGTGTTATTTCACCGATACGTCACCAGAAAGCCTGCGGGGCTTGCTGGGCGTTTTCCACCGTCGAGACTGTCGAAAGTATGCTTGCCTTAAAATCTGGATCAATGAAACTTCTTAGCATCCAGCAGGTAACCACTCTTACTCTATTTTCCATGTCATCTAAAACACACAATTGGTAAACATTCCCTAATGTCAAACAGAGGACAGTTCTAACACTAATCTTCTTCCGAAGGTAATAAACTGTGCCACGAATGGAAATATGGGGTGTAGCGGGGGAGACACATGTGCGGCCATACAGTGGATGACAGCAAATAAGTTGGTCGAAGAGAAAGACTACCCTCTCACTTTGAAAGATGGAACGTGCTCTCTTCGTTCTCCTGCAACTGGCATCACCGTCAGCTCTAATTTCACCTGCGACAGGTATATCAAAAAATTTGTGCCGCCCGTCTTCACAAAATTACACTAGAACAATTTTACATTCATGATCTACAAAATACTATGCTTTTTCATTCATAGGGAAATAATTACTAAGGGTTTTTTAATTACGATACAATTAGAAAAACAGTACAGAGTCTGTCCATATGTGAGTAAAAACAGTACTATTTTGTTTCTATAAATGCTAAAAATTTTATTTGCAGTTTTGAAGGATCCGAAGAACAACTTCTTCAGGTGCTAGCTAATCATGGACCAGTTGCTGCTGCAGTTGATGCCACAAATTGGCAGTACTACGTAGGTGGGATCATACAATGGAACTGCGAAGCAAATAACAACCATGCTGTTCAGGTAAAACCAAACTAATTATGCTAATTTACTTTTTACAGTGGGTTTTTCTACATTCAGTTTGCTTATAGATTGTAGGATACGACAAAACAGCAACTCCTCCCCACTACATCGTGCGGAACTCGTGGGGAACGGAATTTGGGGATAATGGATACTTGTACGTGGCAATCGGATCGAACTTGTGCGGAATAGCACGAGAAGTGTCTTCGCTCTCTGTAATGTAAACAAATGAAATTCTTTCAAACGGCCTTACAGACCTTTGCATCAGTATTATTTTAAGCCTGACATGACGTCCATTGTAAATAATTTACATTTAGTAACGTGTTTATAGTGGGTAGCAGTATAGTTGATACACAGTGCAGTTTGCCTTATGAATGAGTTAGTAATACTAAGACTGCTTACAAAAAGACCTTACACATATAGGGGTAGCTGCAGGCTACAATAAATAATGCTCGTAAACTTATTTTTAATTGTAGTAACCTTAATTTTAATATTGTACTTAATATATTTGAGACACCAAAACTAGTTCTCCTTTTTTACTCTGATTACAAAGTCATAACCAAAGGATTGCTTCGATTATAAGCAAATGTTTCTCAAAGTAAGAAATTCCGCATTCTTACAGTAATAGTGGACTTACTTATGACGTCCATCCACAGATTTTAGATTCTTGTACGTTATCAAAACAAAATGATAAATAAATGCCGAAATGTTTGATAATTCTCAAAATCAATACCTATTCCAGTCGTATTTTTTATTATTCTATTTCATGACATCATGACTTTATTTGTACAAAATCCTTCTCACCTTCATGTCGTTCTTTAGTATATATTTTCACAGCAGACGTCCAAACAATAGGTTTAATACAAATAAACCGTTGTAAACGCTGTGGAAAAGTGGACGAAATTCTGTATTTTTGATTATGATGATGATGATGATGATCATAAACATACAGGCAGACAGACAGGCATACACACGTATAGACAGAGAGGCATACAGACATACAGACAGACAGACAACACAAAAGCATTAAAAAATATTTCATCGAATTATCTCAATGGGTTCTTGAGTTATAGGTACACTACAAAGTGTATTTTATTTTTCATTCGGAGGTCAAAGGTCAGAAAGTGTTCGTCTTCAAACTGATAGATGCTATTTCAATGCCCGATTTATTAAAAAATATTTAATTGAATTATCTCAATGGGTTCTTGAGTTATGGACACCACAAGCGTTTGCCCACAGACAGACAGACAGACAGACAAAACAAGAGCATAAAGTCGACTTCGTCCACTTAATAACTGCTAAGAATGCATAGATTTTGAAGACTACTTTTAAAAAAATTAGTACAGGGTGGGACAAAGGGATTGTCAAGGGGAGAGTGGCTACTCCTGGAAAATGTTGTGGAGCACTATTTTATTGAGAATTTTGTTGCAGATTCAATGATTTTAATTTCATCCAAATCGGTTAGTGTTTACTGTATTTGGTCTAAGGTCAGGTTGAACAGTATAAAGTCGAATTCTTGAGGTAGTTTTTTTGAATAATGCTTTTCACGTTTTGAAAGAGGATTATAGTAGCAACAGACAACGGAAAAATATTTTCATGACGGTCGAAGAAGACTGAATTTCCCACTTTTTTGAGATTATTTCAGAATACGGAATAGGCCTTTACGAAATGTCCTTGGCGTTTTATAATAATACAAACGGAAAATGTCAAGATGTTCTACATCAAATGTGACCTGAACTCACATTTAAGATTGGATAATAATTTACCGCAAAAGACAAATCCATTATTTTATTGCGTCATTTTTTTGTGACACACTGTTTAGCTACTCTTTGTTTACGATTACGATAATCGAATTTTGACCGGGTTCATATCTATTTCGATTCATTCAGAGTTTTGCTCGAACACGAACAGGGAAATTTTGCAAATACATTTATTAGGTATTTTCTTTCTATACTTCTTTGTCTTTACATCCATCTTACATTGTCACACTTTACATTTACGTTAGCAAAGCGCTAATAAAATATGCATGCCAGCCGAAGCTGTAGAATTCCAAAGTAGATTTATGTTTTGAAAATTCAAATTTAGATATTTTGATTGTGCTGTAATCTCATTTAACGCAAAAGTATCAGGGTTTACTTTTAGAGCTCATTTAGTTAACTAACCATAGATTAACTATTTATAACGCTTTTAGGTTGAAGTTTGCAATAAGTGTGGCCCTCTGCGCCGCGGTGATAATTATCATATTTGTTGATCAGTCTCACTATTTCCTGTCAACAAAAAGTCCAGTAACTACTTAAGAATACTTTTTTAAATGACATTACATACTTTTACGCTTATTTAGTTAATTTGATCATTTTAGAAGCATTATATTTAATGAAAATTGTATTGGTTTCCAAATTTATTCAGATACCTTCTTCGATTGATACCAAATTCAATGGAAGTGTATGTAGCTTAACCAGAAATTATGATTTAAGCAATTCATCACACTAATGTTGCTATTTTTAGAAGTTTATACAGGCTATAATAAGATTAGATATTTTAACTGAGTCTGTGAGTCTCCCAGTTATGAATTATAGCATTAATTTTGTGGTAGCTAAAAGCATTAAAAGCAACACATATAAATATACTTTGAAAGAAAATTCAATTTTAACCCTATTTTTGACATCTTTCGATATTCTAAAGATAAATCTGTGGAGACCATAATTGCACTCATGGTATTTTAGTTCATATATAAGCTTTAAGCACGCCAAAATTTGACGAATTCATTAATATGAAGCTTTTCCACATAGTGTCCGCACATAGGGATGAAAATTCAAATCTCCGTGTATCCACAGAACTTTAAATTTATCTAGAACATAATACCAGAGGCAAAACAAACGAAGCTAGTTACACTTACACAACTACAATAATTATACTTACTTCTGTTAGCATCTGTAATATTGTACATACCTACACAGAGAAGCAGTGTATGTAATGCACGTAGGTAGTAGTAAGTAGGTATGATATTTGAATGCAGCAAAGTAAAGCTACCCTCTCTCCTCTGCTTATCGTTAGTTTTGCTGGGTATGTAAAATGCTGTAGAATGCAATGAACGTAGTTGTACTCGACTCGGTTTCCTTTCGTTAGATTCTGTCTGTGTGAGAAGTGAGAGAAGGGAATCTGTATAGACAGCTCAACTCAAGCAACTCTCTTTCTCTGAGATCAGCAAACCATCAGTATCTCTGCTCGTCCTCTCCTCTATCTAAAATTTTGAATCAATCAAAATTAAGGTTGCCGAAATACTTTGTTCATTAAAAGTAGAGCATCGAACTGATCGTACACAGACATACCAGCATGATCTCTTTATGTAAGGTATTTCCATTTCAATAAAACAATTCCAATACAATGTACAAGTTCATATTCAAATTAAACTCTAATGGTTATCATTTGTGAATTTCAAAGGTGAAAGACCCGTATTATAGTTATCCAATCTTTGGGGGTACCTCTGCAGAAGTGAGTCCAGACAGTTACATGCATATAACCTCATATGTTCTGCAGATAAGATATTATCTTTGTATCTTACCGATCGAAACAACGTGATATATAAATATTACCGGAAACATTTTCAAGCAAGCAAATGAAATAGGCTATCAGAATTAACCGATAAGCGTTTTAGAGTACCGTGTCTCTGGAACTATCTCATTCAGTGAAAAAAAATATTGCATTAACAGCAACTTCGACAAAGTGCTTTCAAACTTTATATCTCTGCATACATTGTAGATGCATTAGAACAGATATGCATTTAAAGAAATTACTAGGAGAATAAGTCAATAACCTTTCTTGAGTTTGAATTGTTAGTAATTATCCGAGACGAGTAAATTTTGCTTCCTTATTACTGCTCCAGAAGAAAATACGGGACATTTAGTACAGAGTAGAAGATATCAACTGGAGAAATCGAATCAAACCTATTCCGTCGTAATTTAAGTAAGTCAAATTTAACAATATTTTAAGTGCTTCTGTCTTAGAAAGAGAAGTTTAGGTAGCCTGTATATATATAACCTGTATATTAGCATGTATATATATAAATACCAGAGTTGGGATAATCTAGATTACGGATTAACGGATTATTAATCCGATTACGGATTAATTAATCCACAATCCGTAATCCACAAATATTTATTGTTTTGATTAATCCATAATCCGTAATCCCATTTTTTGTCTGCATAGAAAGTAATCCGTAATCCGTAATCCCGCATCCAGCAATAATTTTTCAATCGGATTAAAATTGGGATTAAAACTAGGGATTACAGTTGACATTACTTGCAAGTACCTAACACTCGCACAAATTCCCCGCGTAGGGTATGAATACGCGATTTTACAGTTGACAATTGAATTGATAAACGTTGCTGCTCTTGATTTGTGAATATGCATCCTCTCCGTAACATAATAGCTCAATAAGTGATTTTGTGACCTCAATTCACTGACATAACTATAACCGCCATTGATTATTGCCCATCTTTTCTTTCGTCATATCCGTGGACATCAACAACACACTAACCCCAGTCAAGAATATATATTATGCCAAGAACTGCATTAGTAATTTTGAAAGTTAACTTAATATTTAAGTTAGCTCTTCAAACTTACACTAAATTGATTTAGACCATGCGAAAATTGTACTTATAGCAAAATCCTTGCATTTGTTATATGCATTTCCAATTTAATTATTTAATCATCTAAAGTGCGAACAAATGATATTAGTCTACTAATTAGCTGCATACAACCACCGAGAAGCACCAAGATTCATTTTTGTTATTAGTTAACATAACTGCGGACTTTGGATGTGCGAGCACGCATATCGTGCTGGAGCCTAATTATTAAGTAGTGGTAGCTACTTTATAGTAATGCCTGATCTATCTGTCTGTCTGTGCGTTCGCGTTACGGTACTTAATAAAAATTCCCGATCTGTCTGTCTGTTTGTAAAAACTGTCAGGATGTGCTGTATGTTACACATCGACTTTCCTATTGTCTTTCCTTTCTCAGCTATTTATTACATGTTGTTTTAACGGGTTTATTACAAAATATATGTTTGTCTATTTTTTGATGTGCGTTTACAATGGTTTTTACCGTAAAGATTTTTGGCTAACTCATCACGAAGATTAGAAGTGCTATGCTAAGTATTCTTACATGGCTGTAAAAATGGAAAGTACGCATAATGGAATTCATCCACATATTACTAATATTCCTGGTGATTAGCAGGGAAATACACTGCTCTGCTATCATAGAAAAAAGGTCATGCTGTTTTCCTAGTTTATGGGAACAATCTATAGAACAGAATAAAGTTAATTTCTCCAGCAAAGAATACTTTCTATAGGTATGTATGTGCTGTACCTCTGCATTCTGCATTCTTCACTACCTTAAATCCTTAATTTGTTATCATATTTATTTATCTGCAGAGAATTCTTAAGATAATCGCTTAAAATAGAATATGATACTTATATTTAACGATTTTTATATTCAAAGAAATCGATTTTAGAATAAAAACAAATTACAGATATCTGACCATTAGTAAACAGAACCAAGCATTTAATTACTATTTCGGACTTTGAATTCTAATCACGCAGGTATTCATACACATTAAAAAGAAAGTACTGAGAAAAATGCCTGTGTATCTGCAATTATGATAATTATTAATGATACATAATAGCAATTTTTGTTCGTTCTGAGATCATCTGCCATTCTTGGTAATACATGAATATGAGAAACTGAGAAACCTGCACCGGAAAACCGGAATAGAGTAGAGGCTGGTGTAAAATGGTTGAGACTAAAGATTTACAATTGTTATCTATGGTTAGGATAGTTAGGAAGCACATCCTCCTGAGTTATGCATTGAATGTTATCTGACGACGAATATTGTAGGCACAGCTAATGCCTTCCGGCCAAAAGTTTATTTATGCAGAAAATCAAAGCCAAGCTACACTAGCAAACTAAACTATAGGAAAACCATTTACTATAAAGGAAAATATAAAAATTTCCATCATTCACAGAAACTTGCATTTAACTTTTCCCATATGCCATGCATTATACTATACTCATTATACCATAGCTTTTACTAATGCACTATTAATAAGACTCCGTCAAACCGACATCACATATAAGCGAATATGTAGTATCATATATTCCTCCTTAGTTTTCTCATGTTCATTTAGTAGAGATAAAAGCAAGGAAAACTTATTTAGGTATTCATACCATGGTATATTTTATACCGCAGTATATTAGTCAGAGCGTATTTAACTACCTCAGTATTACTATCATTATATGCAAGTGCAATATGTAGTACATGATATTGCTTTTGATAACACATGGGAAGTGTAACTTATGCAGGCGTAGGAGCTTTAAAGGAGGAGAGTCTGAGCAGAAAGACAAATCTCAGCATCTGCTGTTTTTCTCTCTTCTACTATTTACCAAACTGACTCACCCAACATTCAATTCTCTTTTTCTCTCTCTCTATCTCTGCGCTAAACTCTAAACTCACTCAGCTCACCGGATCCCAATTCTATCGCTTTTTGACAGAAGAAGAGCAACATTAATACTTTTACATATTTAACACTTTCGTCTTCGTCCACACTCTCCACTCATAATTTCCAACAATGGGAGACGTTTTTGTAAGTTCTTTTTTCAATTACTTAATTTTCTGCTATTTATTTATTTATTTCCCGGTTTAATATACTTTTATACAGGTCTTCAATATTCACATGTATTGCAATTTCACAAGTACTCTGTTGACATGTAGTAATATATAATGGTTTGGTGTCGCATCCTCCATGTGTTCTTTTAGATATATCGATATAGATTTATGTTTTCTAAATCTGATTGCTATTTAGCACAATTTAATATATTATTACTCTTCAGGAATTTTAATTCTATTGAAAGTGTCATTTACATAAATTGTAGTGAGTGACTAATCTTACTAAACCTAATAATAGGCAATGAATCCTTGATAATAACATTTAGTTGTTAGTTTTCTGCTATATTTAATTGTGATTCATCATACCTGATACTTGGAAATATATACAGCTATTCGATTGGCCTGCAATCAGGTAATCAGGTCATATAAATCGTGTATGTATGCTGTTAATGGTTTATTAAGGTGTTAACAGTAGAGTTACATTTACAATAGATATAGCGCCTATCAGCGCGTATATTATTATTTTATAGTAACATCTTTACAATGCTAAAATACGAATGGATAGGTAGTAGGGTCTGTCTGTATGAGCATATTAATAGAGAATGCTCGTGGTATTATGTTATTTGCATGATAAACAAAGTAAGCATTATGAATTATGGATTTTGATTCAAGGCTATGTTTTCATTAATTGAAGAGTTGTATGTGGAAACAATTCTTGATCAATGCAAATGCAAATGCATAAACTATATTTTTATAGGATCCGACTATTCGTCCGTATGCTCCTTTTGATGCCCTTGAAGATGCCAAAGCGCTGAGAAAAGCTATGAAGGGCTTGGGAACTGACGAGGACGTCATTATACAGATTCTGACCAAAAGATCCGCTGCACAAAGAATTGAAATCAACATGGCATTCAAAAATGAATTCGGAAGGGTATAATTTACACATGAATGAGTATACAACATTAAACATTGGGAATGGAATACTTGGTTTTTCGTCGTTGTCACACGCAATTCTTTTTTAAATAGGATCTTATCAAGGATCTCAAATCCGAATTGGGTGGAAAGTTTGAAGACTTAATTTTGGCCTTGATGGAGGAACCGAATGAGTATTTAGCAAAAATTCTCAATGCTGCCATGAATAAAATTGGAACTGACGAGGATATTCTTACTGAAGTAACGATTTGCAAACTTTAATCTCATATCAGTCTTATAACTTGTAGTTGAACAATACAGTGAAGTAGAACTAGTTTATAATGTAAATGACATTACAGGTATTATGTACACGAGGAAATAATGACATTCGAATGATCAGCCAAGCCTATGAAAATCTGTATGGAAAATCTTTGGAATCGGATATTTCTGGAGAAGTCTCAGGAGATTTCAAACGATTGCTCGTTATGCTTCTCACGGTGATTAAAGATTTTTCCAACTTTTAAGTGGAGACACAAAATGAGTAAAACCTGAGTAGGGTGTTTTATATTATAAATTGATAATTGTAATTGTAATTGCAAACAAGATTAAGATGTTAAGACTAGTACTAAAATGTCTAATTTTTACCAAGCTGCTAAAGGTTTTCTTTGATATTATTGATTCAAAACTTAAATGAAGATATTATATGTAAAACCATGCAGAATGTCCGACATGAAAATGTAGTTGATCCTGGAGATGCAGCAGCTCAGGCTGAAAGCCTTTATAACGCTGGTATAATTTTCACATAGTTTGTTTTAACTTTTCCTTTAAAGTTGTTCTGCTCTTCTCTTTCTCTTATAATTGTTTTTACATGCTTTATGTTTTCGTAGTGTGTTTAGAGAACTGCCCTTTTTAAACTATTTATGTTACCGAACTATTCAAATGTTCAATGCTATGTTATAAAATTCTGTAATTATCCGGTGTCCCCAAATTGCATTCTTCGTGTGATGTGATGTTGTTATGATTCATTGCGTTGTGGTATAGCCTTTGAATATTCATTTCTGTGTTCCGTTAATGTTATTTGTAGTAGTTTTTGAAATATTATTTCTTATTTTGTTATTGTACGTTTTGCATGGACTTTTTATTTTCCTGTGTAGATTCCACGTTCTACAGAGCCTCCCGAATCTATTGATGCAGCAAGTATTGCAGGCACTCTCTATAACGCAGGCACGAACATAATTTTGCAGTGGATTTCCTTTGCACGCATTTTTCGATTTTTCATTTTCTGTTTACATAATGCACGACATAATTGTTGTTTAATAGTAAAGTAATAAGTAAATATTTACGTCACAATACTGTAAAGTAAGCGATCAGGTATTATAATGTTCATTAAAGCTTACAACGCTTGTACTGTTTATATTAAAATAGGCGAGGGAAAACTTGGCACAGACGAAGAAACATTTGTCGTTTTGTTGGCACATCAATCCTTCCAACAACTGAAATTAATTTTCAAGGAGTACGAAGCTATTTCGGGAAAAACTTTCGAACAGGCTGTTGAAAGTGAAATAGGTGGAGATTTGAAGGAAGCGATTTTAACAATTGGTACAAATATCTTAATTTTATATTTTGGTTAGTGTTGATTGTAAATATTGCACATTTCTGATTCATTATTATTGTAAACAAGTTTTTTCTTTATTCTTTCGCTACATAGCACGTCGTACTGAGTCACTTCCTCGCTATTTTGCCGAGAAACTTCACAACGCCATGAAAGGAGCTGGAACATCCGATGGAACTTTGATTCGGATAATTGCATCCAGAGCAGAAATCGATTTGGAAGCGGTCAAAGCTGAGTACCAAGCGATTCACCACAAAACACTTGCCAGTGCAATTAAAAGCGAAACTGGAGGAGACTACAGGGAAGCTTTGATTAGTATCATCGAGGGCAACTGAAAATATGTTTCTTTCCAAATCTCGTATATTTACCAATGAAATGTTCATAGAATACATTTATTTATGTGTAAAAGCATGGACTAAATACTTATTTGCACTGTATCTCTAAAACTTTAAATCTTGTGTTTAACATAATATAAATAGTTATATATGACTTGGCTTTCACTATACAGAACCATATGAGCACTTATAATGACAAGTTAACATTAAAAACATGTTCAAATAGAAAAGCCAAATAAAATGTAATTCATCGTATACTATTTACTATTTATTATATTACTAAAATGCATTATTAGGGCACAATAAAATTAGCAATGTATACTGTACACTGCCTTTTCAATCTTGCCAATCTATTTAAACACTGAAATTCACGGTCTTATTAATAAATCCAAAGCAAAACGTTAAAAAAGGAAATTTACTTTGTCTTTTGCCTTCTTTTACGTCTGAATCGGAAATCGCATGCGCAAAAGTCCTTAAATATTGTGCATTTGCATTTTGATACCATTGAAAGAAACAAAGATATTGAAAGGGGTGTCGCGCGTATTTTTAAAAGATGAACTCTGTGACCTTTTATGTTTACATGCGGCGTGAGATCACACGAAGGGAGTGTGAAAAGCAGACCCGGGAAAAGCAGGAAGTTCAATAACCTGGTGCTGCATGCCGTAGTTACCTTGGTGTTTATTGTTTACAGTTAGTGAAACTTTATTATCGAAAACAATTCTGTAGATTTTCCTACCGAAACAGTGGAGGAAAAGAAAATAATGACGTCACTTGAATGCGGATGTAGATTTCCAATAACTAGGCGACCTTCATTGAACTCTTATTGCGTTGTCATTTTGCAGAAACCTCCATAAGCATTAGATTTTCTCAGAATTATTTATTTGAAGTTTTCGAGTAGAAAGAAATGTAGGAAGTCAGTTTGCAGGTTTTCCTTAATTTTCCAGCTTCCAGTATTTTCAGATTTAAGGAATTCTAGGGCTACAGGGTAAGTTTGAAAGAGTCTTCTTTAAAGTGAATATGTATTATTGAAAATAAATCAGAGTCGTGACATTTACTTGAGTGAAAATGGGCTAAATGTAGAAAATTGATTTTTTTTCACAGGAAAGAGATTTTCTGGTATGGCGGATCAAACGCTGGTATCAGAAAGGCCCGGTGTGGCATTACAGGAAGAGGGATTACCCGATATTGGTGGTCTCTCGCTAAACAACGAAAAAGTAATGATTGAGTACTACATGTTGGAAGAAGATTCAGAGGGGGATGATAAATTGGTCTTAATGAAGTCGTTCACTGCGAAGGGAGAGCAAAATTTTATTAAAGAATTAAATTCAGTAGAAGAGCTTTCAGAAACTGAGGACGGAAAATTCTCAAATGCTTCCAAGTCGGATTCCAATTCCAACTGCACTTCCACTGATGCTAGTCCCCCGACAACTTCCAATGAGTCTGCCATTGGAAATGGAAACGAGGGATGTGATACTGAAGATGAAGTATCTCCAGAAATACTGCCCATGGACAATTACCTAGCTGCTGATGTTGCCGCTGCCATCGTATCGGAGTATGAAAACAGACCTTACAAACCGTTTTACCAATCTCAGGGTGTAGGAGAGTATGGAGCATTTCAACCAATGATGTATCAACAGCCACTACTACAAAAGGAAAATACGATTCCTGCCAGTGTCAATTTTGGGTATGGATTTTCTTCTCCGCCAAGTCAGAATAGCCAGAACTTTTCTCAACCTCCTCACAACAATGGTATTTATGGTCCACCAGGATCAACTCCAGCTACGCCACTGTATACTCCTTTTCCTAGAGGGGTAGATTATTATTCTCTGGGGGAACCTGTTCCTAGCACACCGTTCCAGTATCGTGTACCATCTTCTCCATTAAATACCTTATCATCAGGATTTTCTTTCCAGCAAGTACCAACTATGGTTTCCAGTCCTAATGGGTTCATTCCTGGGTTTTCCAGTTACCCCTCCCCCGCTCCGTGGCTAAATAAGGTTAATCCTATTAATACAGGACCAGGATTAGATTATGGAAAATCTTTTCCTACAGCTCCTACTACGATATCAACACCTTGTCAATGTGATAGTTGCATGCCGAAATTTGAGATTGCTCCAATGCAGAATTCTCAACAATGGATCTCGTATCCTTATTCTCCAATTCAACCAATGTCTTTCATGCCAACTCAACCGCAGCAGCCACCCCCGCAACCAATTTTCATCTCACCAGCTGAACATTTTCTTTCGCAACCGAACTTTCAGTTCCAGTTCAATGCATCTGCAAGTGAATACAGGCCTCCTAATATCAATCTTCGACACAATATCAGTACCAACAAAAATAAAACCAAAACCGATATCAATAATAATAATAGTGTGAAGAAAGGAGTTGGAAAATCGCCTAAGCTCTGGAAAATGTCTCGGTGGAGTGAGGAAGTAGAAAAAGCAGAAGACGAGGACCGTAAAGATATTGGAAACAGTTCTGGTGACTCTGGAGTGGAAATTGATCCTGATGAACATTATTGTTCCGTATCCAATTCGATAGAAGTATCAACTCTGGAAACTTCGTCCTCTAGTTCAGCAGAAGCCTCACCGTCTGAAACCTCTGTATCCAGCTCCAGTACAACTTCTGGCGATACCCGGAAGAGTCAAGGTACCCAATATCAGTCTAGTGTTGATATCACTGATGGGGAGGAGTCTCAGGTTCTTACATGGGTTCCCAATATGTATCTCGTTATGATGGACGGCAAGATTTCAGAAAAGGCTCCAGAGTGCTTCAGAATTCGGGAAACTGATTTTACACTTGTAGATTACGGGTACACATTCTATTGCATGGGAGAGGAGCTACCCTTTGTGTGCAACTCTGGACAGGCACGCTTTCGAAATCAAGTAGTCAGCAGTGCCGAACTGAAATATCAGTATTACGTCCCTCCTATGGTGGAAAATCATGATTTTTTCGGGTATTCACATTTGCCTAACATTTATATCTAATAACTCTTTTATTATTGATTTTACAGGCAAATATAAATAGAATTGACTATTTTGTAATATTTCTAGAGGTCAACAAAATCTTTGGCAAATAAAAATGGTACACTACTTCAGCCGGTTTACTCCCACAGTGTGGCGTCTTCAAGCTCTTCCAGAAGTTGTTCACCATAAACAAAAAGGATGGATTCACTATTCCATCATATCGAAATTAAGATTTTGCTGCAGAGTAAGTGTTTTATGCATAATTCCCATATTTTCTTAATTACAGTTCTTTGTGATTTAATACTATTGTATTTTGTAGACATGTAATCGACCATGGACCACAATGAGGGGAAAGATCGTGTTTACATTCTGCTTAGATTCTGGCTTTTCTCATGGCTTTGTATTTATGAAAATATTTGGCCAGGTTTGCATGCAACAGGAGTGCACGGATCGAGATTTCCAGACTGCCGCTAATTACCCAGAAGAAATCGACAGAGTGACTATATTAATACATTGAGTATTTTGCATTTTATTTTACGATTGCGCTACGCTTCACTAATGCTTATTTGTTTGTATAGATAATGAAGAAACTCTCTCACTATATTGGACACATATATTACAACATGCCGCTGTCTATTGACTACTACGATCAAAACAATAGTCCCATCCGGGGAGGAAATCCAAAATCATTGCACCGAAGAGAACTCTGTCAGGCCTGCTTCCAAGGAATGTGTTCCAAGTCCTAAAGTCGTTATCCTTAACTGGAATTGTCACTCATTAATTATTAAGTTCCCGTATTATCGATTTCGCTGTTGTTTTAAACATTCTATTTGTATATTTTATTTGCATGTAGCGGATAGTACCAAAAGGATTAGTTAGGCAAATTATTTATTATAGGTAGTGGATATTAAGAAGTAAGAACTGAAATTATGAAACAAAAATAATATAACAGAGTGTAGCTATTAGTGAGTACAGGTAGTTAAAGTGCATGTTAAGCATGGCAAAAATTTTAACCGTGTTTTAGAATCGTTCAGCTTGTTGTGTTAGATCTTTGTGTTCAACGAATGTTTTAATGTTCATTGCAATTCGTTATTTTATAGTTCATTATTGTAAAACGGGAATTAAAAACGTGAGTTTTA
Organism: Yoshiicerus persimilis; assembly: GCA_020352615.2. Classification (NCBI taxonomy): domain Eukaryota; kingdom Metazoa; phylum Arthropoda; class Collembola; order Entomobryomorpha; family Tomoceridae; genus Yoshiicerus; species Yoshiicerus persimilis. The sequence continues at coordinate 36,214,497 of CM036943.2, read as the reverse complement.
AAAATTTAACCAATTGCTCATAAAATTTGACTAATTTATTTTAGTGTTCAATCATACAAATGTGTTAAAAGACCGAACAATTTGCATGAACAAGGTTGTTATACACTTTCGATATGCGGATGAAACAAGAAAACGTTTAAATGCATTGAAGTTTGTGTAATATGCAACCTTAAATGACAGCTTCATGATTCAAGCAACAGGAAACATGCATTACCTAAGATGTCCTTCATGAAAAATGGATTTGTGTGGCATACATACATTTCCATTGCAGCGTAGAATTTTTCCGATTTCAAGATCATTTTACCTAATACTTGGACAATTAACTTCCGTTAGATCGGATTATAAATAGAGAAGCCAAGTATGCCATACATCTATCGCTATAATATACATAAGCAATACTATACTCTATATCTGTGATACTAACCAAATTATATTTAGTTATAATTACTATTGCCCAACAAAATGCAAAATATTTACTCATCAATAATATTTTTCAGCATAATTTTGCTTAAATACAGTCGTTGTAATCATAACGAAACTACTGAACAGAAACCGCCAACAATTTTGGATGGTAATAATTAATAAAATAAGCAATAAATTATGGAATTATAAATATACAATTTTTCTTATTTTAGATTACGGGGACGATGACTGGTTGGAAATAGACGATATGCTGATAACGACAAAGTATTTCCGATCGGGATTATCAGACAGGTCTTTTCGCTGGGACTTGGGAATTGTTCCATTTGAATTTAAAGAAGGACATTTTGGTATTATTCATTTGCTTATTTAAATACTATAACATTAGTTATTTAAAATACATTTAAATAATTTTACTTACATAACATGTAATTAAAATGTCTAAATAAGGCACTGCATTGAAATTTCAGACGAGGAACAGCAAAATCTGATTGTTTCCATCATGAACTACATTTCAGAATTTACGTGCATACAATTCGTGTCAAACAAAGATAAAACTCACGAAAATTATCTGTACATTCGTAATGGGAGAGGATTCCAAGCAGCAGTAGGCAACACAAGATCGGGACCCCAATGGGTTTTGCTGGAAACAACTGAAAGTTCGCTGGGTCAGGCAAATCCCGGGTATTATTACGGTGGTGCAGTTACACATGAATTGCTTCACGCTTTAGGATTTGAACATGAACACCAGAGAGATGACAGAGACTCCTACATTAATATTCATTACGAAAATATTAATAATGATCGATTCACTTTAAGGAATTTTTTAAAAGCCAGTGAATTAGGAATCGCACAAGAAAATTTTGGTATTCCTTACAATTACGAAAGCATTATGCAATACCCAGGCACAGCCTTTACAAATAACAGAAAACCCACAATGTCACCAAAGGTATTATCTGTATTCTTCATAATTATTCTTAGGTAGTAAGTTTTCTCCCATCTTAATAGTGTTTAAAATATTAAATGTAGGAAAACTTGCAACCTGGAGTGTCCTACCCGTTTAAAGGTCAACTTGATTCCGAAGGATTTCCAATTTTAGGCCAAACTTCCTATTTAAGCTTAGGGGATATTCTAAAGATTCAAAAAATGTACGAGGGGATTTGTCCAGGTAAAAATAATTGGGACACAATAAATTACTTACTAATAATCCGTTACAAATTACAAATTAGTTTTCGAAGCTATCATTTTGGATTTTGCATAATATATTCAAAGTACTGCAAAATATTATTTTTGATAGTGTTTGCTTTATTTGAGCAGATACAGAAGAAAATGCCCCAGGAGGACCGTTTACCACTAACATTACAACAAATAGGGCTCTTCTTATACCAAAATCAAGACAATTAAAGCGTAAATTGGAAAAACTACAAAATTCGACAACAACAGTAGCACCAACAACTTCTGCTCCTTCGACATCAGTGCCAACTTCATCATTAACAACATTTTTAACGTCAACAACTTCTGTTCCTTCAACAACAACAGAGACGATATCCTTAGCACCACAATTATCAACACAGACAACGGAAAATCATTACGAAATTACAAACAGTTCAACCCCTGAACAAAATAACAGCAACAGTGAAACTACTACAGAAGGGGTAAATGTGATCGGAAATCTTAGTGATTGGCATCCATTGTAAACCTCTTAAAGACGATTCCTAATTTATGCATGCACAAACGACTTCATAAATAATTTTATCAGAGCTAGATATCACAAAATATTTATTAAGAGTTGGAAGTGTACAAAAATTTTGAAGAAGAAATATAAATGCTTTTAAAATGTGAAGATTTAGAATTTAGAATGAGTTTTATGAATTATTGAATCTGTTTTCCTTTGTGAGCAAGACAGTTCCTGTCTCTTTTAAAGCTTTTTTCATTACCGATGTAGGATTCAATGTTTTTGTTTGGGAACCTGCCAAAGCAATGTTTCCAACTGTTTCAGCTGCATCATCGATTATCTCACCGGCTTGGGGTCCATAACTGTAAATAAATATTTCAGAAATAAATTATCTACTTCGTAACATTCGAAAATATGATGAAAAAGGTTCACAGGCTACTGACTAGTGTGTAATAACATCTACAGTGTTATTTGTAAGGCTTCTAGCCAAGATTCTGGCAGCATCTTGAAGACCAGAATAAACTAGGTGCATTCCATGAAATGTTCCCGTTGTCACTTCAAGAAAATTGTCAACGATGTAATTAGATTCCTCAGGATCACTCCCTGTAGCCTTTGTTACCAAAGTGGTCGTCGTTTCATGCAGATACGGAGATAGGAAAACTGCCAGTGCAATTGTTGCGTTGCTCAACTCGTCAACTGAAATTTATCATTGGAAAATAATCTAAAATACTAAATACCATATTTCAAGAATTAGAGATGGGGTGCAGTGAGAAATCGATTTACCTACGTAACTGCTGAGCTCCACAAATTTCCCAGTGTAGTTTTTTGCAACTTTTACACCATTGTGAAGCTTTCTGTGAATAACCCTGGGTGGATTAGGTGGACCTTGCGAATAACTTTTCAACAATCCAGTACCATGTCCGAGTAGATCAGAAGTCTTACTAGCTCCATAAGTTATTCCTCTTGAAATCACCTCCGCACCTAAAATCACAAAACTTCTGACTTAATTTACTGTTTTCTCGACGAATCAAACTTCATGAAAATTCGACTGCACATGTACATTTGAAAAATTGCGATATTTACCTGCTACGATCCCGTCTGCTATTTTTGTACTAAGGTAGTGAGCATTATGTTGAGTTCGTGGATGATCTCTTCGATAATTGCCAATTAATTCCCCACAGTTTAAAATATCGGGTCTAGTTGCCGTTGCCGTTGCCGGGGGTGTTGTCGGACCTTGAACTCCTGGTCTTGAACTCCTCTTTGAAACTTTATCTTTACTTTTACTTGCTTTGGATGATATTATACTTGGACGAGCAGATTTTTCAGGCTCATTGTTCTTTGCTATGTTCAAGGATTTCAATTCGTGTTCCGTTCTTGCATCATGAATGAGTTTTGTTGTGTTACCGAACATTAGAGGAGGAGCAAGTGTTAATTCTTCGATGGCTGCAAACGTCTTCAGAATACCCTCAAATTCTTTTATTTGATCGGGGTAGGTGTTTGATGGCAATACAAGTCCAGTGCTGGCGCCTTGAATATTTTCATAATATTTGGTTCAAAAAAGAAAATAAACGTAATTCTTGCTTTTCATTGAATTTTGCAGGTTAAAGCTGCAATGTATACATGAAATATATATAAAACCTACCTGGTTTATCTGCTTTTAAGTCTGGAAATATGTAGTGACCCTCCTCAGAAAGATAAATAGGAGAATTGTATGGTATCAAGGGGTATATCCAAGACCCCACTTGGAGAAATGCAGGGGGCAACGATGCCTGAGTGAAAAAACTTTTTGAGGCATCCTTAGGAATTCGTCCTGGCACTTCCACGATCCTTAGACTTGTCACTTCAATTGGATCGGCTGAATTATTAAGTGAGTTGATAGAGAAAAGTTGTACTTGAGGTAAATTAAATATTTCTTTTGATCCTTCTGCCCATGTAAGTAAATCTTTCGGTTTCTGAGTATGTTCATTTAGCTCATCAACAATTTCTACATGTGCTCTACTTGGTTTCAAGTCGATCGTGTCCTCGTCCAGGGATTTTTTCTCCGGATTGCTTTCCTGGTTCTCCTTTGCAGGAACTTGCAATTTACTGTTTTCCACAGCTGCGTCGACAAGACTAACAGCAACCGCTGCAAGAAGCGATTCTGCTTCTTTAGTAGCCGGTGAGTCATTACCCTTAGAATGTGGAGAATTACTTTTATCTTTATTTAAAGGATATTCTGGACTATCTTCTGTAAAAGGGTGCAATTCGATGAGATCGTTATTTTCTGGTTGAATTTTCGGCTCAGAGTTTTGTATCACGGGTTCAATTGCATTGTTATCTTTTCCCAAATCATTGTTTTCCTCCGAAACTGGTGGAGGTATTTCTTCTACTGGGTTGGGATTCTCTGACGCAGGTTCCTCTTTCAAATCTGTTGGTGTCGCAGAATTAGTATCATCTGTAGGATCCACATTATTAGGTCGCCCGTTGTCTATACTCTTTTTTGGGACATTAAGCTCTGAATGAGAAGATGCATTCATTAGCCGTAACGCTGCTGATGGGTCCCTCAATAACAGTTGACTATGCATTTCTTTTTCCATATCTTCCATGGTCTTATTGGTGCCCCGCCTCTTTTCTCCGGAACTCATACTGCTGGTGTTGCTGATCAGATTTTCTGATGGGGGACTTGAAGGTGTTATTGAGATTTAGATGGTCGTTCTCTCTGCCCCTTTTTCTTACTGCGGAAGTCCCACAGAAATTCTATTCTTGGCTGTATATCACCAAAATTCAGAAGGAACACAACATAATAATGTATTTGGGGAGGTATTCTCTTTATTTTGTTACTATGGGGGAAGAATCATGAAAGAGCACCTTCTCATTCTTGAGAATCTTTCAATTTGTGAAATTTTATGAATCTACAATTTAAACGGCAGTACATTCGTTGAAAATATACCGTAGTTTTCATAAATGTTACATATTAAGTCAAAACGATGCCAATTTACAGTATTTCAATGACAGTTTAAATTTAATACTACAAAAAATATTAATGTAATACGAAGGAAACTGAAGGAAACTGATTGCATTATGTAATATGACCGAAGGTTCAATCCAATTTATGTTAGAAAAGATTTTTGTCGTATCTTTGGATGGGGGAGCCTTGAGAAAACTGACAACCTGTTGCTTTTTCCAAGTTATCAGGGTAATTCAATCCGAGCGCAATGTATCGAATGTTAACCACTTCAATTTTACCATCATTTCATTCCTCGCATTCTAAAGAACTTAACAATTTTAATAATTATTGTAATTTTCAAAATCAAATTAATTCATAATTTATTTTTCCTGGAAATGACAAGAAACGTTTCCATTTCTATAATAATAGTTGCTACTTAAATATTAATTTACTCTAATGATTGTAATTACATCTACAGCTTTGCAGATATCAGCCGGTGCACTTAGATTATTTAGCGGAAGGGTATTTCTAAAAGATTTTCGTGTCCTTCCTACGTTAACACGTCATTTCTATCTTCCCACAAGAAAAAATTCCACTATGTCAATAAATTCTAGTCAAAATGAAGACTTAGTTTTAGCGAAAAGAATTTTCGAAGCAGGAGTAGACGCTGCAATTCCTTCAAAAGCCATAAGAAACAGAGTTACAGTGAAGGATTCAATTTTAAGGATTTCCGATGAAAATTCTACACCTTTAGAGCTTAATTTGGAAGATTACAGAAAATGTCATGTTGTCGGTAATAGACTCAAAATAGAAATTAATTATAATAAAAACGTAAATTAATTGTAATGTATCAGCTATATATCGGAAATAAATTTTTAATTGGTTTTTTGAAATATTTTAAGGATTTGGAAAAGCAGTTTTACCAATGGCAGAGGAACTTTTATCAATCATTACAAACAAAGTAGAAAAATGTATTCTTAGTGTACCAGCTGGAACCCGGAATTCTGAAAATTCCCAAATAGGTAAAAAAGATATTTTATTTACAGTTTGCATTATATTTCCATTAGGGGGGAATGGAAAATAACTTACAAATATATTTATGTTTTGAACAGAAATGTACACAGGTGCCAAAAACAACATTCCGGATTCGGATGCTTTGTTCGCAGCTGGAAAAATATGTCAGTTGGCCAAATCCTGTTCTCCAGAAGATTTGCTAATTGTTTTGATATCTGGAGGTGGTTCCGCTCTCTTGCCCTTGCCAAAGGCCCCGATAACACTGGAAGAAAAGTCATCTGTGATAAAGAAGTTGTCCAGAGCTGGAGCCTCAATTTTTGAACTGAATACAATCCGCAAGCGTATATCGGTGCTTAAAGGGGGAGGTTTAGTGAAAGTTTGTCCAGCCAAACGAATTGTGTCCTTGATACTGTCTGATGTTTTAAATGACCCTTTGGACATAATTGCCAGTGGTCCTACAGTACAAAATCCTGATGATCCCCAGACTGCTGTAGAAATACTCAACAAATATTTAAATCCGGATGATATTCCTCCCAGCATCATTCCAGTTTTGATGTCGCATTCAAAGGCAAGAAAAGATGATGAAAACGAAGCAAAATGTTTCGAAAAAGTGACAAACGTCATAATTGGAAATAATAAAATTGCTTTGAAGGCTGCTGCCACTTGTGCCTCACAAAATAATCTAAAGGCCAGCATTCTCACTTCCACTTTAGAAGGAGAAGCTAAGAATTTAGGAAAACTGATTTGTGAGGTGGCCCTTAAAATTGATTCTTGGCGAAGAGCAACAACAACTGCTGACTCGGATGTGCGAAACTTATTTCAACAGCTGAAAATAGCCAAAGAAACCCAAAATGAGTTTTTCTCTTCGGGAAAAGAAGCGGAAAGCATTTGCCTTTTGTTGGGTGGAGAACCAACAGTCAATGTTTCTGGATCGGGAACCGGAGGTCGAAACCAAGAACTTGCCTTGGCCTCTGCTATTGCTCTCTATCAAAATTTGCAAACAAATACGCAAAATGCACCCAGAATTACAGTTTTGTCTGCTGGGACGGACGGAATAGACGGTCCTTGTGAGGCTGCTGGTGCCGTGGTTAACTGTTCAACTGTGTCTGAAGCTAAGGCTCAAAATATTAATGCCACCAGTTACTTACAAAATAACGATTCTTTTAACTTCTTCAAAAGTCTTTCTGAAGGGAAATTTCATGTTATCACGGGTCACACCGGTACCAATGTTATGGACTTAATTGTTGTAATAATTAGAATTTTGTAGCAATTTAATTAGTATGCAATATTATTTTTGTGCAACTTTGGGAGAATTCTTAGTGCATATACATATTTATGATATACAATTTAAGGAAATAAAGTATATTTATAGTCGATAATCTATGATTATAATTTTCATGCAAAGTTTTCATCTAAAGTCTTAAAGTTGAGAATTTTTGGAATTTAAATATTACGAAAAATTACTCAAACCGAAATAATGGTAATTAATGAATTTTACTGCTTACTTATAATAATGTATCTAAGTATTACTAGTTTTCCTTAATTTTTCATAAAAATTTAAATACTACGATAACTACGATTGTCCTGTGGAAAATAAAATGCCTTGATGTGGTCATTTTTTATAGTACGATAACGAAGTCGTAAGTCTAAATACTGGAATGCATTGGATAAAACCCGGAACTTTGAATTCTTCAATACCGCATGCATGAAAGATTGGATTTTGCGAATCCAAAGTTGCAAACCAGCTAGAAAGCTGGAGTAAACGTAAAATTTTATGAAAACGTTTAATATGTAATTAAACAGTAAAAATCTTAAAAATATTGCCAACTGATTAAATCGTCCCTGCGCCTGACGCTTGAGGTGGTCAAGGTCGGTTTTGGGAACGTAAAAGTGTCATCTTAAAAAAGTTCTACAAAGTAAAAATTTCTTGTATTTGTTTTTTAATATTCATGCAGATTAAAATTAACAGATGCAATATAATTTGGTTGTTACTTAATTTGTAGTTTTTCGAAAATGGAATTTGCAACAAAAATTAAAGTTGAGCCAAAGGATTCTGATGAGGAGGAGGAGGAGGATATGGAAAATGCTAAAGCCAAAATAAAGTCAAAAATACTATCCCCTCTGGAAAAACCTTTGCAGCAGAATCGTTTTGACCATAGAATCAATGAACCGGTTAAGAAAATTGAGGTATTGTTCTAAAATGACAGTGTAATGTGTTGTATTAACAGTATTAAGTCAAATCTTTGATTGTAATTTCGTATTCCGTTTTATTTACCCCTAGGACAAATGGAAACTGGTTCCCTCATTTTTGGAAGTCAAAGGCCTTGTTAAACAACATTTAGATTCGTACAACTATTTCATCAATGTAGAAATTAAGAGCATTGTTATGGCCAATGCCAAAGTGATTTGCGAGGTGGATCCAACGTTCTACCTAAAGTTAGAAATCTTAGCTGTTATTCTTCATGTTCATGTTTCAAAATATAAGTATTACTAACCCAGTTAATCTTAGTACAAATGATAACTTTATTTTTTGAACAAAGATATCTTGATGTACACGTTGGAGCTCCCAATTTAGAGGAAGCCTACAACATATCTAACACAACTACCCCTCATGAATGTCGCCTTCGGGACTCCACATATTCTGCACCAATTACAGTAGATATTGAATATATTCGTGGGAATCAACGGGTCATCAGAAATAAGTTGCCAATAGGAAGGTAGGACCGCCCCACAATTTTAAAATACATTATTTTCAATACGGAAAGTACCTCCAATTGAATTTTGAACATTTCAGAATGCCTATAATGCTTAGAAGTTCTAATTGCGTACTAGCTGGCAAATCGCTTTCAGAAATGGCTAAACTGAATGAATGTCCTTATGACCCTGGTGGCTATTTTATTGTAAAGGGAACTGAAAAGGTATTTTGCACCACATGTTCATTCATGATAAAAATTATAACTAATTTGCATTGAAAAACTGAAAACTTTGAATAGGTAATTCTAATTCAAGAGCAATTGTCAAAAAATCGAATACTTGTTGAGGAAGATAAGAAAGGGGAAATTACCTGTCAAGTTACGAGCAGTACTCACGAGAAGAAATCCAGGACGAATATAGTCCAAAATAAAGGAAAATTCTATCTGAGGCACAATTCATTTCAAGATGTAATTTTAAATTGTCGACTATCTATACAATTTCTATTATTACTTTTGGTTTCGTAAAATATTTATATACATTTGTGTTTAAATTGTCCAGGATGTTCTAGTAACAATAGTTTTTAAAGCGATGGGTGTGACTAGTGATGTAGAAATTGTCCAATTAATTGGATCGGAAGATATTTTTATTTCTGCTATGATGACTACGTTTGAAGAATGTCACAAACTGCAAATTGTAACGCAAAATCAGGCAATCAAGTATTTGGCTGGAAAGGTTCGACAGAAGAGATTTGGACCACCCGTCGGAGCGACCGGCAAGAAAACCGCCGAGGATGAAATTCGTGATATTCTTGCAACTACTATTCTTGCGCATGTACCTGTACGTTATAGTTACAATGTCCAAAGCTAAATTCACCTATAAGGTTGTCTCAAGAAAAAATCTTTAATTCTCAGTATTTTTCGTTCTGGGACGGCAATTTTCCAAGACAATCTCATCTTAATGTAATATGTAATTTGTCCATGTGAATTGTCATTGCCATTTTACCTCCACATTATAATCGGAAATGTAAAATTAAAAATTGATATAACCTTACAGAGGAATTAAACCAGCCATGACCATAACCAAATAAAAACACTGTTTAATTTACATGAGACAGATATAACTATTAATTTTCCCAACAGGTGGAAAATTTCAATTTTAAAATGAAAGCCATTTATACAGCGTTGATGGTTCGTCGAGTAATCCAAGCGAAGAATGATCCTACAATGATTGATGACAGGGATTATTACGGAAATAAACGAATGGAGTTAGCTGGATCGCTTCTGTCACTTTTATTTGAAGATTTGTTTAAGAAATTTAATTGGGAGGTAAATTTGAATTTTGAAAAGTAACGAAAGTTAACTCAGGTGCGGTTATGAGAAAGATGGTTTTCCTCTAAATGGAAACTATTCTGGTAAATGCCGCAAAAGAAATAAGAAAAACTCATTTTAGATTGGTTACACATTCTGTATAACTAATTCTGAGATTTACTTTACAGTTTTCTCTTTAATCAATAATAATTTCGATTTGGTGAAGCATTTCTTTGAATTTTTTGTTGCAGCTCAAAATGATTGCAGATAAAAATATTCCTAAAGTTAAGGCAGCTGTTTTCGATGTTGTAACCCACATGAGACAAGACCAGTTAACGAATGGACTGGAAACTGCGATTTCCACTGTAAGAATATCTCCCAGTTGTTACAAATTTTTTACTTCATTGAATTTTGGGCCTTTAACAGTATATGCGGTTATGAGAAAGATGGTTTTTAGTTAAATGGAAACTATTCTGGTAAATGCCGCGAAATAAACAAGAAAAATTCATTTAAGATTAGCTACATACTTTGTGTAATTAAAACTGAATTTTGCTTACACTTCTTTTAGTTCTTAATTTCCAAACTATGATTTATAGTTTCGCATTACTTCATTTAGTTATTTTCTGATTTAGGGTAATTGGACGATAAAGCGTTTTAAAATGGAGCGTCTTGGAGTTACGCAAGTTTTATCGAGATTATCGTACATTTCTGCCTTGGGAATGATGACTCGTGTGAATTCACAGTTCGAAAAAACAAGAAAAGTTTCAGGACCTCGATCTCTTCAAGCATCTCAATGGGGTTTGACAGTATTACCATTTATTGAATGAAAAGCTTGGAAACATTTAATGATTGTGTATTTCTTTTAAAGGAATGATGTGTCCATCGGACACACCTGAAGGAGAATCTTGTGGACTTGTGAAAAACCTTGCACTAATGACCCATATTACAACCGCCGTGGATGAAGAGCCGATAGTTGAATTGCTGTACAATTTAGGAATGGAAGATGTGTCCATACTGTGTGGAGAAGAGCTTTACGAAGGAGATAATTTTATTGTCTATCTCAACGGAGGTGTGGCTGGTCTGTGCACTGACGTCCGAAAACTGATCGTCCTGTTCCGTCTCTTACGAAGAAACGGATACATTTCTGGATTTGTGTCAATTTATCCAGACTGGAAGCAGAAAGCCGTTTACATCAGTTCGGACATGGGAAGAATGTGTCGGCCGTACATTATTGTGGAGTATGGTCGCCCAAAGTTACTCCAGGTTCATATTGAGGAACTGCAGAAAGGACTGAGGAGCTTTGAGGATCTTGTCAGCGAAGGAGTCATCGAATACTTGGATGTTAATGAAGAAAATGACAGTTATATCGCTCTTTACGAACATTTAATTCAAATGGACACCACACATTTGGAAATCGAACCTTTTACGCTCTTAGGAGCTTGTGCTGGATTAGTTCCATATCCTCATCATAATCAAAGTCCAAGAAATACTTACCAGTGTGCTATGGGAAAACAAGCTATGGGTACAATATATTTTATTGTGTATTTTTTACTAGTATTTGTGTTTTCTATTTTTACCAGCATTGATATTTGGTATTTTTACCTGCATTGATATTTGGAATTTTTACCAGCCTTGATATTTGGTATTTTTACCAGCATTGATATTTTCTTTTCTATCGGCATTTGTATTTTCTGTTTTTAACAGCAGCAATGGTATATGCTATTTTTGCCAACAATGGTATTTCCTACGAATATGTATTTTGTATTTGTACTAGTATTTTATTTTCTAGCTTTGCAGAAAACATGATTTTGCAAAGTAATGTGTTTATTTGTGTATGCTGTGTAGGAACGATTGGTCTTAATCAAAGAAATCGAATAGACACACTGATGTATAACCTAGTCTACCCTCAGAGGCCTATGGTGAAATCCCGTACAATTGAACTGATTCATTTCGAAGATCTTCCTGCCGGTCAAAATGCTATTATTTGTGTTATGAGCTACAGTGGATACGATATTGAAGATTCTCTTATTCTTAATAAAGCTTCCCTCGATAGAGGTTTGGCTCCACATTAAGAATATTAATACTATTGGGACACTTTAAATACATTAATTTTCATACCATGAATTTAATTTTTTGTGTGAAGGTTATGGACGCTGCCTTGTTTACCGAAATGCAAAATGTGCACTAAAGAGATACGCTAACGCAACTTTCGATCGTATATTAGGACCTTTAATCGACTCTGAAACCAAAACTCCCATTTGGAGACACAAATTACTGGAATCCGATGGGATTGCCGCAACAGGGTCAAGAGTTGAAAATAAACAGGTAATCTACGTTAAGCTAGCTTTAAATGCATTTAATACATTGCGGTATTTTACGTTATTCGCTACTTTACTACTACTAAAGTAAATTAAGCTAGTTTTAAACTGTTTTAAGTAAATTGAGGTAGTTTAAGGACATTAGATGTTTAAAGCTATTTTTAAGTACACTTTTGTACTCTATTTGTGTACTGAAAATGAAAAACATGAATTTTTATGTGAATATTTAGATTATGATAAATAAATCGATGCCGACAGTTACTCAAACCCCTGTAGCAGACACTGATACGAAAAAACAACCCGAATACAAAGACTGTCCAATGGCATACAAAGGCTCAACACCCTCATACGTAGAAAAAGTTATGATTTCATCAAACCGAGATGACCATTTCATGTTTAAGTTGCTTTTAAGGCAAACTAGGCGCCCTGAGCTGGGAGACAAATTCAGTAGTCGTCACGGACAGAAAGGAGTTACGGGGCTTATTGTTAGTCAAGAAAATATGCCTTTTAACGATTCTGGAATATGTCCGGACGTGATTATGAATCCTCATGGATTCCCTTCAAGAATGACTGTTGGGAAACTCATTGAACTACTTGCAGGCAAAGCAGGACTTCTCGATGGATGCTTCCATTATGGCACAGGTTATAATAATCACTGCTAATTGTTAACTAACGTAATAATCAGTGCTAATTATTGACTAAATGTAGTAATCAGTGCTAATTATTAACTTATGTAATAATCAGTGCTAATTATTAACTTATGTAATAATCAGTGCTAATTATTAACTTATGTAATAATCAGTGTTAATTGTTAACTAAAAGTAATACCCAATACTAATTGTTATTTTATTATGTAATTAAATGTATGTATGTGTGTTATGTAATTAAAAATAGCAATCATTTCTAAAATTTAGATAAAAGTAATAATCACTGGAAATTGTTACTTAAAAACAATAATCACTGGAAATAGTTAATTAAAAGTAATAATCACTACAGATAGGTAATTCGAGATAAGTAACTGATTGAAATAATTTTGAATATTTGATTTTGTAATGCAGCTTTCGGAGGGTCCAAGGTCAATGACGTATGTGCAGATTTGGAACGTCATGGTTATAATTATCAAGGCAAAGACTTCTTTTATTCTGGAATTACTGGAGAGCCTATGGCTGGATACATTTATTCTGGACCGGTAAAACAATGTTAAATGTTTTCTTTGGCGATACTTCAATTTACGATTTTAGTTATTATGTTTACTTATAGAAAAACTTATTCTGAATAACAGGAATTGTATTTTTGATTTAAGGTGTATTATCAAAAATTGAAGCACATGGTCATGGATAAAATGCACGCTCGTGCCAGGGGACCGAGGGCCGTTTTAACAAGGCAGCCAACTGAGGGTCGTTCTAGAGAGGGTGGCCTTCGTCTTGGCGAAATGGAGAGAGACTGTTTGATTGGCTATGGAGCATCCATGTTACTTTTGGAAAGACTTATGCTGTCCAGTGACGTTTTTGAAGTTGACGTCTGTAATCAATGTGGAGTTATGGGATACTCGGGCTGGTAAATTCTTATGGCTTTTATTTAAGTACCTCAAAAATAATCGGTTTATGTCAAGAAAAATATTCACTTTACCTCATAAATAATTTAGCTAATAAGTATTTATGCAGTCCCAAGTATCATTACTCCGATTACATACCTTTGCCTCAAGTTTTAATAAAATTTGCTAATGATTTAGTATATTTAGCTCAGGTAGAGTACAAAATCCTCTTTACACTTGGGGTAAGTGTACTAAATTAGCAAATTGCATTAGAACTTGATGTAAAGGTATACCAGCTCGGAATCATGATACTTGAGACTGCATAAATATTTAATAGCTAATATAAGTGTATTTGTCTGAGGTAAAGTGGTTATTTTTCTTGAGGTAAGCCGATTATTTTTGAGGTCCGTTTTCCCCAGTTCTTATCCACATTTGCATTAAGTTTATAATAGTACACCTTATTTATTATGCACCTCTTATAAGGAAAGTAGTATGGTCCGTAGCAAAATGTCAGCCTTGTTTAGCTTTTGCTAACAATATGGATTATAATTCTTAGTGTAAAAAAATAAGTTAAGTATTCTTTTAATTCTTAGGTGCACAGGTTGCCAATCGAGTTCTGATGTGCACACAATTAAAATTCCATATGCGTGCAAACTTCTTTTCCAAGAGTTGCAGAGTATGAATATCATCCCTCGTTTGCGACTCAGAAAACTGAATGCCTGACACTAAAAATATTTATTTACCCATGTTTTTCAATTTACAATTTTAGTTTCCATTCTTGAATTGTATTGTTCAAGAAAATGTTAACTTATTGTTCTAGTAAGACTATAAATATATTGTAACATAATGAGGTACTCGACTTTTATAAACGTGATCGTTTCATTTGAACGTAATAAACGATATAATATTCTACAAACGTATTTATTTTGTGAAAACAAATCTCAGGTAATTTAGGTTAGTTCAGTAGTACAAATTAATATTTATAGAAACAGAACCACGCCCACACCTAATATTGATAATGAATGTTTACAAGTAAATAAATATCAGAAAATGACGCGACGTTACTAATCAGAATGGGAAGGGGGAAGTAAAATGTTAATTAATCGCATTCATTAATAAAAATATTATTATTAGCACTTAGAGCATAGGATATCATATAGGTTTGTGTACACGGATGAAGTATAGGGTTGCAAACCTAAAGAATAGAATTTAAATAGTGATTATTAGTGTAATAATAGCTGCAATCTACTAGTGCTTACTGTTGCGCAAGAAAATCAACAAGCGTGGCATTGTAAACATGGATTTAATGCATTTACTTGCATCTTTGTTTGTGCTAAGCCGTGTAGGTATGATAGCTAATCCAATTTTAACATCTTTATTTTTTCTGCTTTCATCTGTACTATTTACACTTTAAGTAGACAACATTGCCAACTGTACTTATTCTCATGTAAGATAATAGCGCATTAAATACCTATAATTGGATGGTTTTATAGGTAAGTAATCCGAAAAATTAAGAGTAGATTCTAGTCCTACCACAATTATTAACATTTCTGCACAACTAAATTAGCCATACGGGGTTACAGCAATAAATGCATAACAGTGTGTTTTACATTAATAGTTTGTTAAACAAGTTGGATCATATCCGCAAAAGTAGTAATCTTGTTACATATGTAATATCTGTAACAGTACGCCGTGTCCTGTAACGAAAACGAAAGTACCAAGCAAATAGTTTGACTGTTAAAGATCTGCATTATATTTCATTGCGTAATTAAAATCTTAATTCTAATATGGTACAATTATCTTTCTTACTACTTCTGGTGATGCTACATTTAATTCCTAGTTCGATACAAGATAATTGTAGGAACTTGCGAGAGATATAAATACTGAAACTGACCTGCCAAATTCATTCAATTCACATTTGAGGTGCAAGCAGTAAACAACATTCAAGAAACTGTTTGGTAGTTTAAAATTTAAGGTGACCATGATTAAGGTGAGAATTTATATCAGATTTTATCATTTTATTAATGAAATTATTAAATCTCGCTTTTTTACATTTTGGTAGATATGTATAACAGTGTTTTGAATTTTGAATATGTAGGCCGTCATTTTCTTGGCTTTGTTGTCATACGCGAATGCTGGAAAAGCAGTGGTTGCAGCTCCAGTGGCTGCTGTTGGCTATGGCGGTGTGGGCGTGGCTCCAGTAGGCGTTTATGGAAATCAGTTAAATCAAGTCGGTTTAGTACGAGGAGGTGCCGTTCGCGCTGCTGCTGTGGGCGCTGTCGCTCCAGTTGGATCTGGACTCGCTTATCCAGGTTTAGGCTACAACGGATTAGGTTACAATGGATTAGCCTACAACGGATTCGGTGCACCTGCCCTTGGATTGGCCTACGCCGGGGGTCCTCTAGGAAAAGTTGCTGTTGCAGCCCCAGCTCTCAAAGGCGCTGCTGTTGTAGCTCCAGTTCCAGTTGTTGCCGCGGGTATTTTCAAAAATATTTATTACAACCGAAAACAAAGGAAATGGGAACAAGGAATTTGCCATACATCTAGAATAATTGACAAAAGTTCTTCAATAAAGTAATTATTTTATTATTACAGTTGACACATTGGACACCTATGCCCACCCTCTGTATAATTTCGCCTACTCGGTGAGCGACGCTCTGACTGGAGACAGGAAAAGTCAAGTGAAATGGAAATTTCGTCAAGGGACAATATTCTCTTGTAGAGCCAGATGGCAACATCCGTACTGTAACTTACGGTTCTGATGGAATTAACGGTTTCTCCGCTCATGTTGCCCACACTGGATCACATGTCCACCGAGGGGCTGCTTTCCTTGGTGCTGCCGTTGCCCCAGTGGTAGCCCCAGTTGCCGTTGCTGCCGCTCCAGTTGTAGCTCCCGTAGCTGTTGCTGCTGCTCCAGTTGCAGTAAAAGCCGGACCTGCTGTGGTGAAAGCAATTTAATTTATGCGATTTCTCATCGGTGATTTTCATCTTTGTGATTTCTTTCCTTTTTCACAACTTTATCCAACATTTTATGGTTTTTAATCCCAGTTTCTGGTTTTACAGGGTCGTTATCGTTATTATTGAACTGACTGAAACTGAACTGACATCCTTTGCCAAATAATTGCATAATAACTTACAAATATGTAATACAGAGCTGTTACTAACATGTTTTTTCAACTTACCCTCCTCGTCTTCCTTTTCCCCTTATACCCCCTTTCTGTTCTCTTTCCTGTTATTTACTTTTATACCTATACTTATATCTTCTTACTGGTATTTTCTCATCATCTACAATAAGTGGTTCTCACATTTTTATATATTCCTCGACTGCGCTTTTCCTTACATTACAACTTAATGACTGTAATAATAGGTTATTTTCAGTAAACCTTACGGTTACTCAACTACTGTGAATCATTTTCATTGTGGAATAATAAAATACAAACGAGTTTATAACTACATACCCAAAAATTCATTTTCATCTATATGCACACAATTATTATTAAGGCCAAGTCAAAACAAAGTGCCAAAAGTCATAATAACAATCATTAATGAATTACTACAAAGAGTATATAATTTATTTAGAATTTATTCGATTTTTTTCAAGTCCCGCCTCTTTCTGTTAACTACTACTTAACACAATTCATTATTTAGAGATTGTAACTCTACGCTATTTGAAAATTAGTTTACGTCCGAAAAATCCCATGTTTTCTAAGCAGTTGCTTCTTAAAATTGTTTTCAGATCCTAAATACAGAATTCAAAAATAATTCACTAATCCGTTAACAAGTCCGTTAAGAGTGGATAGACAGACAGAGTGATAGAAACTTCACTTGCCTTCTAACAATATAGAGATTGAAACGAATGAAGTATTATTGATATTACGTCTGACTGTCCTCGCAGTTTTAGAATGAAAAATATTTATTTACATCAACTCGGGAATTTGACACATGACATTGTTTAGTGAGGTTTTTTAGGATAAATCACTGGACACTTTTACAATTATTTAGAATGGAATTATTATTTCTACAATTCTACAAAAATTTGAAACTCAAAGGCACTACACTCATTGAATCAGTCATAACAGCAACTTCAAAGGTCTCAGAAAACTTAGGTACTGAAACAATGGTGGTGCCATTCCAGACCTTCATTCCAAAGCGTTCTTGATTACCAGCTATAAAAATATTTGGGAGAGATTGAACAATGAAAATGTCCTCTGGAACACCCGGTTGTAAAGCTAAAGTGTCTGGAGCAGTAGGGCAAAGATGACCCCATTCCAGAATTTTCTGAGACATTTCCAGGGGACACTCAACGTCACAGTTTCGCATGGCATCCTTTATATTTTCTCCACTTGTTAAAAGTATGTCGAGAATGTCAGATTCGCCCTTTCGGTGGTTTACTTGTGAATTGTTACTTATTGAAACGCTGACTCTTGTTGGATTTGACAAAGAGTGAAAAGTAGGACGAACACTGGCTTTCGGGAAAATGCACTGATGAAGTTTTGGTTGAGGTAGCATTTTCGATGTTGGATCGTTGAAACCGGGAATAACGAAAACCTCCATTGTTTTCTTTTTGTAAACCGAAAATAAGAATTTAATTCAGGGCTCACTGTATTTTGTATATTATATTAGAATTAATTTATAAAGCAGTTACCGATAATTGGTCGAACATTTTGTCCAGTTTGTATCCGATTTCATTTTGAGAAGTTAAATTCTTTTGGTCATTTTCATCCTTGGTCTCATTGGGTGCAAAACAATCCCCCAAAAAGTAAACTTGGGACTTTTTCTTGAGACTGCACTTTTGCTCTTCTGGGGATCCTCCCAAACCTTCTAGATAGTCCATAAGTAAATCCAATTGTACAAGCTGCTTATAATTACTACCCATTTCAAGTCCGGATACAAAAATCTGTTTATAAAAAGTCATCAATTCAATTATAACTATATTATTACACTTTTTTATTACTTTAAGATGTCAAACCTGTAACATACCATTTCTACATCTGATATGACGCTGCTACTTAGTGGCTTCGCTACGGATGGTGTTGCATAAATTGTCTCCAGTACTTCGAATTTACCATTCACGTTAGGTCTACCCTTTAAAGCACATATGACGCCATTTACGATGCTTTTAATGTCTAAACCACAGCCTTCGGTAGGAATTATTCGAGCTCTTGTTGTTTCATCTTCCACTAGAATAATGTCATTGTCACTGATAAATTTCTTTTTTTGCTCAACTGGAATCATAGGATTTTCTTCTCGGAGATCTTGTAAAATTGATGGTTTTTCAGGTTGTTGCTTGAAAATTGTTCCAATGACAGCTAAAAATTAAAAAAAGACATATACAATGTTATCCAAAAGTTATTGACCCAATAATTTAGCTACAATTTTCTCCTCACAAGAGTTAATGAGTTAAACGAACATAATCACAATAATTAGCAGTTCAAACAGAGTTGGCAGCGCTGCTTAATTAATGGCTTACCAACAATGATATCTTCATGGAAAGCAATGTTTTGTCCATGATGATCTTCACCAGAGTCATTCATATTAGCAGGTCCCGTATTTTGATTTGACGTTTGTCCAGAGCCAGATGACTCGCACAAGTCGGCTATTTTTTTCAATTCAATGTTATTCCACAAAGTTTTAACCTTTTCTTCTAATATTGGTCTCATCCCCCAGAGTCTAACAGAGTAAGAATGTGCATACTGACGAGAATATTGGCGTACAGCAGATTTATCAGCATCTAGCTTAATCGTAAATTGATGAACATCTCTTTCAATACTTTCGGGTGTATAATTATCTTGAGGTTCAGATAAAAGTGACGCTGAATCCATTTCTAACTTCATAGTTAAAATCGAAGATTATTATTTGGGTACTATTTATGGCCAATAATTTGTGTACTTATCGAATCTGTTGTGTGTGTATACTTATCAGTAAAATGTTCCGTACCGCTTTACAGAGTTACTTGGCGCCCAGAAACAAGGTTATGCAGAAGGATGCTGAAAGTTCTTATTTTCACTGTGCACAATGCCGAAAAAACTTCACTTTCAGGGATTAGGAGTATATGCAAAAGAGAGATAGAATTGTGCCGGGTAATTCGTAGGTGCTGAGCCAATTCTGCCGACAAGCTGACGTAAAAGATTACTTTTAAGAAGACTCGTCATTTAGCCATAGAAAATTGATATTTTTTGTCTTTGTTCAATTTGTGAGGGCATTTGCTTGTGGTCAATTTGTGGCTAGGAGCCGGAAAAAAATCTGAACTAATAATAGAAAGGAAAAGCTCAATAGCGTAGTAAAAATACAATAATAATGTCGAATTGTAATTTTCCTGCTGGAGATGGAGAAGAGGTAAAATGAATATTAAACATTAAAAGCCAAAATATACCGATAATAAACTGTACAATGCAATTATTTTACACGAGGAAATTTTTGTAAAGATTTTGGAAGTTGACGGTTCGTTCGGAGAAGGAGGAGGTCAAATAATTCGGAATGCGGTGGCTCTGGCGTGTCTTCTTCGGCGAAGAATCCAGCTGACGAATATTCGAGCAAACAGGCCTAATCCAGGTTTGGCTTCCCAACATCTGGAAAGTATTCTGGGTCTACTGCAAATCTGTGGAGGGACAACGGATTCATCTCTTAGAAAGGGGTCAGTTAAATTTATATTGGACGGAACGCCTATTCCAAAGTCAGTGGAAGGAGTGCGGACCACAATTGACTTGAAGACAGCCGGAAGTGTAACACTGTGTATCCAGTGTATCCTTCCGTTTTTGCTGACCCTGAAATCTCCGTCGAAAATTCGAATTATCGGGGGAACTCATACACTAAAGGCTCCAAATTTTGATTACATCCAAAGAATATTTGTTCCTATCCTAACTAAATTTTTAGGTTACAATATTTCGGTTGATTTACTCAGACCAGGATATTTTCCACGAGGGGGAGGGTGCGTCGAATTGTCTGTAACTCCTTCTCCTACTTTCAATCCATTTGAATTGACTACAAGAGGAAATCTAATAGAAACTCATGCTATTCTGAATCTAACACCAAAATTGATGCAGCATTCTCAAGAATTCAAGAATATGATTGCCGACGACACAAGGTCCATTGAAGTGAGAAATGTCAGCTACGCTTCCGTGGAATACTACTTAAAATTCGATTCTGGCTATGCAGCGGGATTCTACGATCTTTCTGAAGGTAGAAATCCCAGGTATGAGCAAGTCGTAGAAGGCATTAAAAAAGTCAAGAGAGATTACAAAATTTTCATGGACTCTCCTGGAGCTTCTGTTGACCACTTCATGCAAGATCAATTAATCATTTACATGGCTTTGGCCAAATTCTCCAATTCAAATAATGTTTCTGTCCTAAAAAGTGTCCCACTTACCGATCACACTTTATCTGCTATTCATGTAGCTCATATTTTCTCTGGTAATCTATTTAATTTTCAATACAAGAAGGAGAATGATAACCTGGGGGATCAGACGCACATAATAACCCTCTAAATGCAACTAATATGGACAAAATTCTTATTTAAACACCTAAGCCATGTATTTTATTATTATTATTGTAGACAACATAACAATAGGTTTCTTTATAAGGTTACTGTTTAAGCACAATATTGAATTGCTTTACTAAGTTTATGAACAAGGCTGGGATGGTGGTAATAATTATTCATTAAAATTCATTGAACCTCTTTTTTCTTAAGGTTTTTATTCTCCATGAATATTTATCCGCATCCGCGTCAATCAATATTCTGCAATTTGAGTTTGAACAACATTTTCGTAAGACACAGTTAACACCTTCAAATTCTGAAGAATTGCAAGATCTTTCATGAGTGCCTCTTTTTCATCTTTGTTCTTCTCTTTTGAAGCTTCCTTCACGAGTTGTCGACTGAGGGCCAGTATCATGTCCAAGTCTTTCTCACATCGCTCTTCTTCTTTCGATAGTTGTTTAAGGTCCATGGCGGAAACTGCTAATTTCAGTGTGCCGCTGTCGCAGTTATATAACTCGCTTAATTTGATTATAAGCTTCTTCCTTTCTTCGTTAGTATACAAGCTGTCTTCTTGCAGGGCCCTACAAAGAAAATATAGTATTATTATACCTAAATAGAATGGAATTATTCCAGGTTTAAAAAAGCTAAAAATATTTATTTTAGAATTTCAGGTGTTCAATTTGAAAAATGAAATTACATTTTCGGTTGATTATTAGTCTTATTAGTCTTTGATTCAATTTAAGTTTATGCTTCTGTACGAAGTATTGCTAACAAAATAGTGCATGTTGATTTTTCTTAATATATTATCTTGAAGTCAAAAATATGCAATAATAAAAAATGCAAACGCAGCATGCAAATTGACATAATGAGGAGCAGCATTAAGGGGGTGTTTAAATGTTGTTGCTGCTTTAAGAGTTAACAGCATTTAAACACCCCCTTAAGCTTTCGCTGCGAAAGAAAGATTTGTATGGAGAGAAATGGTATATTTTATTTAAAATAATATATTATATACATTACCTTATGAAGATTATACAGCTAATGAGCAGATTGCAATTCAAATTCGACAAGAAATACAAGTGAAATTCACAAAATCCAATTCAATTCACCATGTAAGGTCGACAGTACGACAGTCGATTGTATTATATTCTATTCTATGCGTGTAATGCCTAAAGACGAATAATACAGAATTTATGTAAAATAAAAGTTGTATCGCTGAGCAAAAGGGTCCATTTCTTAAAATAACTAAATATTATTGAATGTAGTTTCACCCTGATACGAGGGTATTGCCTTGCTACACACATGCACATTGCACATGCTATTCAAATTGAAATATTCTTCAAACAACCTTTTCTGCCTTCTACTTTCTACTGCCTTAAAAGTTTCTATAAATAAAGACATTCTAATGCAATGTGAAGTATATGCAACGCTGCTATATGTGTACATATCATATACAATCTACAATACGCATACAATGAACATGTACCTTTGATTTTTGAAGTTGTCGAATTCCTTCCATGAAATCTTTTCCGTAGTCAATGCAACATGGCGAATAAAATAGAAACTGTTTCCCCAAACTCACTGCTGACATTGAAATGTGAACCGCATGGATTGGATCTTCAGCCAGAGTGATGAAATATTTACAAATTGGGGACAAAATTATTTGCTGGTGGCCATTCTCTGTTTTTCCAAGCTGAACCATCTTGACCTTAACCGGACTTTCGAAAACTGTCTGATAGCACGGAACTAAAGGCTTGTCTTCAAATTCTGGAGACAGAATGTCCTATCGAGCTTTTATACGTTTCCCTAAGACATTCATTAAACGCTTTATTTTCGTTCTAAGTTGGTTTTGTTGGGTAAATATCACGATTTCTCATGAAATATATCGAGCATAATGTTCCATAGTTTGTTTCACTGCATTTCCAAGACGAACAATTTGAAATAGGTCCCCATTTCCAAATTGTGAATGTATATAGAGCAAAGAACAGTATAAAACCATGAAAACTTAAAAGCCATTTTAATTTTCCAATTCAGAACCATAAAAATAAATATTATGGTACATATAAGCAAGAGTTTAATAGAAATCGTTCTTCCAGGTTGTGGGAATAGCACTAATGATATATCAACTGCATGAATTAATACTGTGGAGTTTTAATTTTCCTACTAATAGTGGACTGAGAATGGCTTCTTGGTGTCTACTCTTTTCTATTCAAATTTTTTCAATGTGGATGCCCTTTGCAATTCTGCTTATCTATTGGGAGAAGCGAAATCAAATCCTACACATTGTGGTTAGTTATATCTTCATCTTCATCATACCCTCTGAAATAATTTAAATTAACGGTAATTAATGTAATTCCACGAATGCTAATGATGTAACACCCCTGACACTTTAGTACATCTCTGGTTGCGCCGTGACTATAATACTGGCGCTAGCTGCTACTATACTAATTGAAGGGTATGAAAACGAGGGCGAGGTGAAGCAGAATTATTTGGATGAAACTGCGAAATACATTAACGAACACAGTGAATTGCCAGGATGGATTT
This sequence comes from Yoshiicerus persimilis, assembly GCA_020352615.2. Taxonomy (NCBI): domain Eukaryota; kingdom Metazoa; phylum Arthropoda; class Collembola; order Entomobryomorpha; family Tomoceridae; genus Yoshiicerus; species Yoshiicerus persimilis. The sequence goes on along the minus strand of CM036943.2, from coordinate 36,190,594 downwards.
CCGCATCAGTCACGATAGAAGGAGTAAGTACATAGTACATATAAAAAGAATATAGCTCCAGAATTTTACTTGATATGCCGAAAAGGTAGTTTTCATGAAAATATTTAAGATTATCATGTTCTGTGATCCGTAGAAATGCTGTGGATGGTTTTCTCCAACGGACATCGGTTTAGTTTTCCCTTTGACCGAAAAGTTGCGCCGCAACAAGAAATTCATGCAAAACGTGGCCGACTGCTACGGTAACTTTTTCAAAGTTAATCAAAGTAAAAGCGACCACCTCAGTTTTGAATTCGTCGTCGATGCCCAAGGAATTGTGCCTGAATACTCTTACGTGAGTATTCTAAACTTGAATTAAAAATTGCAATAGAAAATTATAAACAATTTCAAGTATGGAAAGCGAAAGGTGATAATTGGTTTGGAATGCAGGGATGCGGAGAAAAGTACAAAATGAAAGCACGTGAAATGTGCTACTTTACAGCAATCACCTCCATCGTAATAGCAGTCTTTGCTGTTGTTTTTATTTGCGCCTATTTATTGTACGTGAGGAAATTGAAACAATACGAACCATTACAAGAGACTACAGATGAAATGAAGCCAGAAGAGGAAATGGTGGAGACAACTGCTGGTGGCAGTGCGACTAGTGTCCAAAGTGGGGGACTTCGTAGTATTGCAAGTGACGCGGACAGTGCACTACGGTTCGATGGGGATTCTGACGAGGGTGTTGGTTATACTTACCAGGGTCAGCCAATGAAAGAACCCAAAGGCCTTTATTGACATATTAAATAAAAGTTCTATACCATCCTCTGACTCCCAGGATGCCTGAAACTAAACCTTTAAAAATTTAGAGACGTATATATATTATGACTTGAAATTCACTAATAAATTGTAAAAGGAAATTGTATGTGAAAATAGTATAGGTACTTTGGGAAGTACAGCTTTAATAAATATCTCAACAACTTTGATTCTGAAGAGGAGGAAATGTTTTTATACCATTATCTGTTTCTGGTTCTGTAATACCGTTTAAAATTTATACCGTAAAATTTAGATCTGAGAAACGTTTTGTATGATCTGGCAAATGCATAGGGTGTCTGTGTTCTTATACTAAAAGCGAAAATTAAAACGATGTGTTTTCAGCAAGAAATACTAGCGAAAAAGAATACAATTGAAAATGAGGAAAAACAAGTTGGCTAATTATTTGCGGTAATATTTCTTTACTATGTTAAAAATACTATGACATGACTGACAAAAACATTATGAAGAAATAATGGTGAAATATTTATTTTCCTTTACATTTGTAATAAAATGTGGCAATCATTGAGGAAAAAGGAGACCGTTGTTTGACGATTTCCTGGGGAAGTCTAACAAATGCGATAAAATCGAGGAGACCCTAACTTACCATAGGCTGTGTAAATGGTTCAGATACATCACACCGCGAAAGTTCCTATCATTCGGAAATAAATTAGGAAAATATATTTTGCATACCTCATCTTTTCGTTTTCAGTCAAGTCACAAGTTAACGAAACCGTATTTTTGGATATTAGAATCAGAAAATTTGTTTACTATTTATTTTAATTCAAATTTCAAACGAGTTTTTACCCTTGTGGGCCATTTGAACTTGGAATGATCTTTTCATTACTCTGTTTCTGATATTTCTCTGATTGTGATTGGAACGGGGGGCGAGGACAGTGCTGTGGGAGTTGAACTGGACAAGAATCGAAGATCGTGTCAGGTCATGACTTGGCATACTTGACAACTGCTAATTGTCTATGGTAGCTGGACGAAAAATTGGCAAGTATGCAACCACAATTCAATTTATAGATTGTCAGCTGGTCTGTCCTCCATTGTTGGCTTTGATGATCATCAGAAATTTGTTAAAAAATGTTGCTTCAATAGTTTTCCATGATTAAATGATTTTGCATATATATCCAATAATAATAAAGATATTTTTATTTTCAGATGCAAAGGAATTGGAATTAACATGCTCACAAAAAGCTAGCAGTAAAAAGACTTTAGTGGCCTTAATGACCACTAAGTGGATTTGAATTCTGCTCAATATATTGTGTCTTTTAAACTTAGTATGTTTATTGAACCCGATACGTGCCAAGATTAAAAATAAAACTTTGCTTTTCCAACAAAAGAAGATTTTGGGATGATTAAAAACGAAAATGGGTAAAATTTTAGAAATTAAACCCGATTATGTATTTAATGTTGAACTGCACTGGAAAATTAACAGTTAATATTAATAATAATTTGGGATACGATTATAGGAAGCGTGAACGGGGTAATCTCGAAGAAGATACAGAATTCATGCCATTATCGAAAAGAATTAACAATATTCACCTAACGCAAAGCCAGTTAAATAATGGCGTTCCTCAAATGAACGGTCATGCCCAAAGTTCTTCAACGCAGTTACAAAGTGAGTCTTCTCAAAATGGTCAAACTCACATTTCTCAGGATCTTGGGCATCAAGATACTCAAAGTGGGCATGTAAATGGGCATAGTCATTACAATGGGAAAATAGAGCATACAGCTGTGCAAGTTTACCCTTCCAATTTTGATATAAGTGCCAATAACCATCATCACTCTCAGTCGCATCATAATAGCAGTGCCTCCTCTGGACCATCTAATTGTCAGCCTTCGTTGCACAACGGCAATCAGGTATTTTATCCATTGTGGTTGTATTCAACTACTATAAACTACCCTTAAAAACAACGTGTTTTCCAGGAATAAAAATCGTCATTTTTCCACAACTATAGTCATTTTACCATAATAGAATTATTTTGACGCAAAATCGTCACTCCTTTTATTCTTTTTTTACACGTAATATTGCTTTCTTTTCATATTTCATTACTTGTTGCACTAGATTATATTATGCTTACATTTGAAGTAAAAGGTAATAAAATATATGGCAAAAGCAATATAGCATGTGGAAAAAAATACTGTTGTAAGGAGTGACGAAATTTACGAAATAATACTACTATACTATATGTAGCTACGATTTTCAGTTGTGGAAATATGATTATTTTCAGGTTCAAATAATAATAAAACTATCGCCGTATTTTATCACTTAACAGAAATATATTGAGTCGTTTGTTATAAAATAAAATAATTTGTAATTGAATTTTCCGTTTTCATTTTGTTTAGGGCCAGAATTATATGCAACAGTCAATATCGTCGTCTTTAAATTCGACAGGGGTGTCGATCCCCATCGCTAACGCTAACTACCTTGAAGAATTTAGGTATGAACCAGTTTTAAATGAAAGTTCGAATCCACATTACTACGAACAAAATAGGCAACTATTTCTGTTGTATATGGAAAGAATACAAAGATATAATCTGCCACCGCACCCGCACTTCTACACGGGCACCAACACACTAGATCCCAGGGATGAGCAACAGCATAACCATAATCTGTAATAAGTCTGAAAGACAACGGCACAAACGGTCTAGACATTTTCAGTTTTGAGTATTCATTCTGTAAAGCTATTTATCAATTTTGTCTTCAGTAGATAAGTAATTTAATGTAGTTCAACTAACACATATGTTATAAAAACAATGCATAACTCTACAGATTCACTTCAATAACTAAGTAAATACTAAAAGGACGTACCTCAATATAGTTATACAATATGCAATAAATTTCAATATTTATTATGTAAGCAATGTAATTTCTATATACTGTACACCAAGCAAGTACACTCGCAATTCTGTTTTTGCCCACTTAATCAGTAAGTCAACTTTTATCATCATAGCATGATTGTGATTTTATGAAAAATTTCCAAGTTGCTATATTCAATATTCTGTTTTGTATTTCCTTACCACGCAATATTTAATTAGGTTCATTTTAATTAGTAATTTATGGTTTAAAACAAAAATTTTGTTACGTGTTTTATACTATACGTCTAATTTATTATTCCAAATGTATAATGTAGCATTGTAACCTTTAAAATAGTAAGGAGCTATGTTTCTGTTTCCTAATTAGTATATTTACGTACAATATACCAGTGCTTATTTATTAAAAACGGTAAAGTTTTCAAACAAATAATGATTATATATAACTATTGCATTATTCAAGGAAATGTTAACATCCTTTTGCGTGTAATGAATAGTAATTTATGGTTTTCATCCTTTATACTATAGACGAAGTCGTATCTCAAAGGTTTGACACGTCAATACAAGAATCTGAGACTATTTTAAAGGAAGATTTACCATCGAAACTCCATTGACTTACGATTGTTATGAAATAGACTCTTTATTTCATTCTGTGCTAATTTCAAGACTCATTATATTATGACGACATTTCTCAGAAAGGAACAAACTACAATGTTTACGTGGTAAACTGAAAATACAGTTCAGTAAAAAGTTGTCATTTATTTGTGTGATTATTTATTTTATTTCAATTATGTAATACGTTCGTTCAGTACAGTAAAGTTAGCAATACAATTGCAATTGATGCATTCAGTTAATTATTGATGAAGTATTTATTTTGCCAAATGAGACAAATCGATAATTTGTGGTATAATAACGCTGAGGCATTTACGATTTTAGGCTATAAATCTAGTATTAAGTAAGAAATCCTGCTGCCCATGAAAAAATTTTTAGTCAGTGTGTTAAAAGTTTTGTAACAACATAGTTTATTCTTCTGACTTCTGAAGTATTACAGAATGTAAGGAAAAACTTTTCTAAGTTTAATTTATTTTAAAATGTTCAGACTGTCATTTAAATGTTATAAATGTCACGAAGATACTAGCTACAGCAATTACAGGTTCTCTATAGTTTTCTGCCATTATTTATTATAGGAAAGATTAGTGGTGATCTTGGTTCAATTAATTTTGTAGATTTCTTGTTTCATCCACTATTTGGGTTTCATAAACAAATAGGAGATTATTAATGGACCAAAAAAATGTGTGACGCGAAAAACGAGCACTATATGCATTTTGATTGTAAAAACGTTTATTGTATGAAGTTAGTTCAGTAATAATATTGTAAAGTTAGCAATAAAACTGATATTGGGGAATTCAAAGAACAAATGGCCCAAATTAATTTTGCCAAAAGTGGCAAATCAACAATAATTGTTGATGCAATAATGATGCAGAGAATAAGGACATATCATCTGTACTCTGTACACTATTATATATATTAAGAATAGAAGAAATAATTAAGAAAATGTATTGTCAACTGGAAGAATTAATTATTAATTAACAATATTGGTAATTGAAATTAAGAACTCGTTATAAACATTAAGATTCAAATTTAGGTGTTTATGTTAAGTGAAATGTTCTACTTGAAGTAAAAGTCTTTACTGGGTCTGAAGATGGCAAATAAGACAATAGCAGCCAAGCCACAAAGCATCAAAAGGACATTTCCGATTTGTTTAAGTGTAGCCTTCTGGTCAATTTTGTTTCTGTTGTCTTTCAGTTCTTTTACTAGTTTTTGTATGATTTCATTTTTCTCTCGGATACGCTGACTATACGTAAGAGCGACATCATTGAGTCTATCCTGAGATTTCAGTTTAGAATCCCTCAGGACATTTTTGAGTCCCAGAACCTCATCTATAGTTTCTGCTTGTGATTGTCTGCACTTTTGCAATTCTTCGTCGAGTATCCTTGAGTCTTCATATTTTTCATGCAGCAGCGATTCCCGAATCCCTTCGTGAATATTTCGATAATGCTCACTTTGTTTTTGCCACAACTTTATTTCTTCGTCTTTCTTTTCGAATATTCTATTTGATTGCTCAGTCACTCCTAGGAAAATCGTGTAGAAGCAAACGAAGGCCAAGAGGAAGCCAATTATTGGTCCAGCCACAAATAGGATCTTGTGGAATTTGTTATCCCCCAGTTTTCTTGCACTGAAATACGACTCCATTAAACTTATACTGTAAGCCAGAGAAGTTTCTGTTTCCACAGGTGGAGATTTGTTTTCCATAGAAGATTTGTTTTCCACAGACAAATATTTGTCTTCCACGGGTGAAGATCTGCTTTCCGCCACAGGTGAAAAGCATCCACAGGCCACAGCATCTGAACTTCGTACTAGAAAAAGAAAAAACTTTGCTTAAATAGATAATAATTATTTTCAGAAACTTATTATTTTTCGAATATACACTGTGAAAATGCAAAAATTATGGTCATCATTATAAGTGCATACTTTTAGAATGCTCACCTCCCATTTTTGATGCTGAACACAAATTCAGAGAAAGAACACTGCAGGAATTGGCAATCAAGAGTCTTGTCGTATTTGAACTGCTGATAGTAATTGGTAAACTTAAACTAACGACAACAATTTTAAAAATTCTATCGACCAATCTCCAAGGTCGTTATTGACAAAGTAATTTTTATGTTCAGTCCTCGTTCCCGGTCAGTAATAAAGTAAAAATGTTTGTCTTTCTAAGAAAAGCGCATCATGTATTTTGTTGGATAATAAGGGATTGGGATACTGATACTGGTGATAAAGTTAGTTCTTCAATATGTAAATAGTAAAGTATATACTTGTAAGCATTCCCTCAAGCTAATCTGGTACAAAAACGACAAAAGGTCCAACCGCGTACCCTTTACAACTCTCAAATACTGTCAATCTATAAATACCTATCTACTCATGCACTCCTTCATAAGCGACCTTTTTTAGGCATATTAGTAGCAGGAAAGGAAAATCTTAGCTTAACCAAAATCTTATCAGTAGTAATTAACCTCAGGGTATACAAATCGACCTTCTTCTCTGTATTTTCCTAATCTGGCAAAATATTTAGACTCCAGAATACGTTTTACATAACATAAAGTAGTACTACTACAGAAGTAGGTTCCCAGTGGGATACTTTATATAGTAGACAGTGCATTACTTCATATACACATTCATTTATGATAATACAAACCAGATAACATAATTGAATATTTTGTGAACGACAAAAATTATTAGATGACCTGGACAGATACGCCGTCAGTCATCTTACCTTATAACTTACAACGGTCATATCATCGAATTCGGTGTAATGTTCATGTAAATATTGCACATCAGAAATTAGAAATGGCTTATTTTAAGTGTTCCTCAAAAATAATCCGCTTACCTCCAGAAAAATAATCGCTTTAACTCACATAAATATAATTACCAAATAAATATTTATCGAGTCTCAATTAATTAGTACATTTACCGCATTTACCTCAAGTGTAAATGGTAAATTTATGCATTAAATAAAACATTAGCAAATTACATTAAAACTTGAGGCAAAAGTATACTAACAGTTCGGAGTAATTATACTTGAGACGATAAATATTTACTAGCTAAGTGTATTTATGTGAGGTAAAGTGATTATTTTCTTGAGATAAATCGATTACTTTTGAGGTACATTATTTTCCCTGAAGGAAAGTTCATCAGTATATATGTCTCAATTTGTTACACATGCCAAACAAAGCATCATTCATTTACAAATATATTTATTCTAGTTCTCCCTGAATAATTATTTCCCTAAAATATTTCCGTGCTACTTTTTTCGGCATAATTTTCGATAACTCGATATGCTAGTTACCTTTGTCAATTACCATCAATAAAAGTGCAAAACTTGTGCTAGTCAAAGAAACTAGTTATAAATTGCATATATAAAGTCCTATTCTCTAAGTTTAGCTGGTTGTGGTATGCATTAGAAAGGAGTGGGACAGGACAGGATCGGCAAGGAAATGTAAATAATGTTTTAGGATACAGAGCATAATATAATATACGACAGAATTATATAAATACAGTATTTGTGTAGCTAAAATACATCTTACTATAATTGAATTGGTGACCAGGAGTGTTAGTATAGGGAGTGTTAGTATAATTATGCGCTTCTGTTCAGTGTGCATGTCCACCCTGTATGCTATACTTATAATTGGACTGTAGATTGAGTTAATTTATCCCATGAGACAGTGAGCAGACTTCCGGTGATAGTTACTCTACGTAAATTTAATTGTTGCTCCCCCTCTATCTTTACATGCATTTGAATATTTCCTGTCCCAGTAGTAGCTGGGAAGTGAGAAAGAAACTCGCACTTTGGCTCTCATCAGCAAATATCACTTGCCAAGCGACAACATTCTCATCCAACACTTTTTCACTCGTATAAAAGACACATTTAAATATAATGCACATATAAACTGACATGAATTCATTGTGCATACACGATAAAGTTGCTTATTCTACTAAATATGTACATTAGTTTGTATCTTTACAATAGAAACCTTTATAGGACAAGATTGGACACTTCTAATGTAGATATATGTAGTTTATGTAGTGCTAACTGTGCATGTGATAAAACGTATAATTTTCAAAATTAAAGTCAACTTGACATGGTAAAGAGGAGCGAGAGCGAAAAGCGAGGCAAAACCTCTTCTCCTGTTTTCTTTTCTTCTATGTAAATGATGATGATGATAAAGTGGACAAGTACAAGTTTAGTGTAATTCTAATTCACATTAATCATCCATTCCTTTAGCTCCCGTATCAGAAAAAACTTTTTAATACTAGTGCAGTACCTTTAATTATTGCTCATTGAAAGTTTTCAACAATATAGGTAGATAGTGTTCATGATAGTATGATACACTAACTTAACTGGTGAAAGCTGAATAAAAATACATTAAATAATTGTGTAGACAGTTAAAAACAATAGTAATGAATGACTATTCAAATGCAACCAACGTAATTGCACTTAATCCTAATAAAATCATACAGTTTCCGCTCAATCTCACAATTGTCTACGAATCCAAGCAAATAACTAGGTGAGCTTTGCTTTATACGCTAATTAAAAATTACAGTAATAATTCCATACATGTATACGTAAGTATACGCACCAGAATATGTAATGTCAAGGAAAAGGAAAATTGCGAAACGCTATACTTGCCTTGCCTTCCCTTGCATCTCCCGTGTGGTATGCTGAACTGAGGATTGCATTTTATGAAAGTTTCTTTGAACTTTTCTTACTTAAGTGTGACCTCCTCTAACTCTCCTTAATTGCTATAAACCAGGTGTATTCCTCCGTCAACACTTGTGACGTTCAAGACAATGCAAGTGACAATTTTCTTTTCGTTTCATCACCAATCCACTTTTAAACTGAAAATTAAGTACGAAATATCGCTTTTTATTGTCATTGTACGTGAAGAAATGGAAAATGGAAACGTATTCATCATGAAATATGACAATTATAACTATTCGTATACACCTAGAATGATAAATGGTGTGTAAAAAGGGTTTCTACACCAAAGCAAACAAACCAAATTAAAAGTATTGCAAAATGTAAAACAAAGACTAAAAATGCATTTGCAAAATGAGAAAAATGTATTTCATTATTTCATTTTCATCTACAGTTTTGCGTATTTTGAAGAACAATTTTCAAAATACTCATATTTCGTTAAATGTTGCCCACAGTAGAGTAGGTTAATTTAATATTCTTCAGTGTATCAGAAATTTTAACAGTATCCGAAATTTAATTTTAGGTTTCAGTCGTAAACAAAAGTTTTGTAGCGCTATAAGACAATACCCCCGTAAAAATAAAGTTGTAATCAATTATAAGAATGACTAGGTGCAATTGTAACTAGACTACAATATTGCGTAACTTGTTTTAATTGAATTTTTAATCTTTATATTTATAGTTAAATACAATTCATTCAAAGCTCTAATTTAATACTATTTATTTCGAAATCGGTATTAAAGAATAATACATCGTATTGTTCTACAGGTACTATACTGTACTATGTAGTTGATTCACAATTAACGCAATAGAATCAGTAGTATATGCAAATAAAGTCATTTGCGGAATACAGTGGATACTGTAGTCTGCAACGGAAATATGCATTTGTAAGCAGACATAAAAATATCTAAGTATAAAAGTGTGTGCAAGACAGAGGACAAAACACTCGTGTAGTTAATTTAAACGCACGATAATTGCCTATGATTATATCTTGTGAAAAAGTCATAATTAGTGCCACTAAAGGTAACTGCTACAGTCATATAATAAAAGTCTGCCGATTGCATTCTTCTATTCTCATCGTTTTATGAGTTTGATGTCTTCACTTCTCATTATCTTTAGATAGCAGTATTAGATACACATTTCAAATTATTGTCACTCTAGTGCATTATTGACCTAGTGCAGCAATAGCAAAATTATTAGGCAATACTATAAAATATGAATACAGTTTCGCTTCTTGAGTATTTATTCCTATCCCTAATCTATCCCTGAACGGTACTTGCAAAATATGATTTATGCTAGTTAAACTGCAGGGAAACATAATAAAAATTCTATTTTTATATTATTAACCTGACCTGTCATAAGGTAAGCCGTAAATTGTCGTTTGTTAACCATATCTATATTGTGCCAACGAGATTAATTAATTTTATCTCTAAAGCTAATGCTTTGTTGGTATCCTGCTGATTTCATTATGAGCTATATCCTCAGTTTCCATTATTTGCACTGTAACATTTCGTAATATAAATAGTTATTTACAAATATTATATCTTATGGTTTATCGAGCACCATTTTTATAAAAGTAAAAGTAAATATAGATATAGTACAATAATTACAATATCGGTTGCATTAGCATTACTGTAAGCCTTGCCATGTTTCATTTGCTTTCTTTAAGTCGGATTTACTCAAAGAAACGCTTAATGAATGGCGCAATATGGATTTTTTGTTACCTGTATGATTTACTTCGCATTTATAAATCAAGAATGCATAGTGTACATTGTGCAAATATAAATAAAAGATTTTCATTAAATCCAAGCATAAACAAAAGTCAATTAGACAAAGAATTTACATACCCCCAGATAATATCAAATCATTGTAGTGAATGCATGCCATCATATATAGATAACGAATGGTTATGCTAAATGAGCATTTTGATTTAATTTAAAAATGCATGTTTACGTTCTTGTTTTCTTTGTAAATGTGAATGATGGTTCTAGGATCCCAGTTTACATTTATGTTGTGCCTTGTACAAACAAGTAGTACTAAACAGGTAATAAACGGTAACAACCATGTCGTTTATAGGCATAAATCGCAAAAATATGCTAAATAGAGATTTATGTGTCAAATTAAACATTTTTGCAATACTGTACAAAACTTATTGCAGCCTGACAGTACCATTTCCTATTCTAAAATAAATGCATCGTACATCGCACAGTAATCAAACTATGAACTTTAGAAATACATTAATGAGTATGCGTATGCACTCTACTTCCGATTATTTGCTACTTGAATTTTCCAAGTAGTAATTTCCAAATGTGGAAGAAAGAGCCCGAATAGTATACAGAATGAGATTATCGTGTTGTGGGCAGGGTAAAATGTAAAATGCTAGAGACCAATTAAGACACGTGTGTGTGCGGTAGGTTGGAAGGTAAATAACAATGTAATGTACGATAATGTGTACCATTGGCATATTGTTACCGTTCAGCAATAATATGCATTAGCAATGCCATTACATAGACCGTAGCACACGACAAACGTTCGCTTCCGTAATAAATAAAGCCAAGACAAGCAAAAGCAAGGCGAAGGCATTCACTTTGTATTTTTCTAGTAGCATTTCCCATACATGGTGGTTGAACGTTGAAGTGGTGCTTACTGCACATTAGTGTACTGTGCTGTACATGAACACAAAATAAAAACGTAAGGAATTGCACGGTGTATCTCTGTACATGACAAAGGAACATTATTATGACATATTATACAGTTTATGCAATGCAAAAACATATTATACACCCTCACATCACATCACTGTGCGTAGTTAATAATAAGTTTACATACAACTCATATTTACACACAGATATACAGAAAATAATGCTAAAATAAATAGTAGCCTCAAATCCGACAAACTAGGCAAAAGAAAACTAAACCACGCACAGTACAGTTAGCTATATATGTGTAATTATAATTATTACTAAGAGAGACTAGACTAGTAGATTAGATAGGATAGACCTCCTTAGGTATTTAATCACTAGTTACTTTCCTATGAGCGAATTCCTTATGTGCTACAGTATATATGTAACAGGAATTCAAGTTAGTGTGTGATAATCACATTTATTGCTAAGACAAAAGAAAAACTTAAATCTTGTCTACGCTAATAAATGAGTTTTCCACAAATGTAGCATTAGTATGTGAATATTGATTTTTTATTGCGTCTTTTTATTCCGCTCTTGGGAAGTATTCCTTAAGGGGTTGAATTAAAAAGTGCACACTTGTTGCAAATAAGTGCAAACACTACAATATATACATCTTCTGGTCTATATACTTACGCATATACAGTTTTTCTGTAAACCTTAAACGTAGAACTTATTAGTTAGTGTGAAGTTATGTACCTTCCTCAATTATACACTTACAGAGCTAACTAGGTACTTGTAATACTAGTTATACTAATTGCGGAGTTATATAACGAGTAGTTTCGCATATATTATCATAATTCATATGTAGGGAATACAGTAATCTTGAATAAAATATAGGATACGCATGCAATGAAGAAATATTCACTTATTAGCAACCGCAACACAGAATTCTTTCTCTCTGTGTAATTTAAGTGTAATTAGTTACTACATTTGAATTACACAGTAAGACTAATAAAAATATGGGAAATTTTTATTATTTTTGTTAGCTTTGATACATTATTTATTGCAAATAGGTAAGCATGCATAATTCTCTGTGCATGTACTACATTCATAAATTATAATATAAGGACAATGTTAAAGCTTACATATAGCTACAAATGTGTTACACATTTATCTAAATGGAATACATTGTCAATATTGCTGTTATATCATATTATCACACATTAGATGTTCGTATGAGCTATGAAGACATACAGGTAGTAAATAATACGGCTAAATAGCTACTATTACCCCTGTTAATAAGGCATAGAAAATAAATGTGTTTCTTTACTTGTGTTAGGTAGGTCAGCAGTCTTAACATTTTTGTCAGGTGGAAGGGAATTTTATATGTTGTTTTACAAAACTTATTATTGCTTATGTAAGTACATGGCACATTTACACAATTAATTATTTCGGAGCTTAATAAGTACAAAGTAAATTAGATCAGTCGAGTAAAAAATACATTTCGCAGTAGTTTGGCCATTAATATTCTTTTACCGGCATTATTAATACAGACATGAGCACATGATCAATTAACTTGGTTTTTCTGAATAAAAATGGTGCTATTTGTGCATTGGCGAATAAATTAATTACATGTTAGATAACCTTTGCAGTCGTAACTGCATCTGAAGGTAAAAAATGTACAGTTGCATAATATAAAAAGTTGTTATGATGAAAAAACCAAACGAAAAAATTTTCAGGACTATAAGAAATCGATCTTCGTTGTGTGGTATACGATTAGCCTGTGTTTTACGGCGTAACTGCAGATTATTTTTGTAGTATTTCTCTTTTGGTTCCAAACTCATGAAAAATTTACTCCTCCGCAAACTAAATCGTGTATATCCATAATAAGTCGTTACAGAAGAGGCATTTATTTTATGAATGGTACGCTCTGCTTCTCCAGATGTTGAATTTAAGGAATGATACAATTTTCGGTGGACATTGTCAATTCTGAATCGGTAAAAGGCAACCAGGACCGTTGCGTAATAAAAGGCGCAGCAGAAAAATACTATTTTGTCCATTTCTACTTGTGAGACTTTTTAAAATAAATTTTAATCGCCTTTAGTTCCAAAATGTTATCACAGATACATCGAATTCGGCCCTGACCTGCAATTAAATACGAAAACACATTAAATTAGAATTTTTAAGAATAAACATTTACAAGCAATGCCTAGAATTTTTGGATGTGTTAAGTAATAAAGGTTAATTTAGTTATAATATAAATTGTGCTCGAATGCAATTAATTTTGCAATTGTGGCTTGCCTTGTATTTTGTATTATGAGGTTTGCAGTTGCAATAGCATGAATAATTACTTGGACCTTACGTTACAGCAAATTGCGTTATGCTACATTAATAGTAATTCTATTGTCTGTATTTACTCTTTACTTTACTCTTCTGTAAAGATTGCAACAATGCTACGTACCTAATAGTGTACTTAAGGATAATATAGTGTGAATGTCTTTAGTGTTCACATTTATTCTACACTGATGACACGTAACCTGCTGCTGTATACACTCTCAAGTGATAATGTTCTTTGGTTAAGTGCTAATTGCAATTAGATCACTAATGAAAGTCACTCGCTACTCAATTGCTCAATACTAATAATATTTGTTAACAAACTATCCATAAAATACAATTATTACTTGTTTTATTCTACTTATTCTACACTTGTAGAAAATATTTAAAGATGGTAAGATGATACTGCTCAACTAGCTCTTAATACTCAATAAACAGAAATAAAACCCATGTAAATAATATTAACCAATACATAGAGTATTAAGCCAACTTTTCCTTAATAAATATGCCTTAAGCAAATACAGCACAACACGGAAAAAACTGAGAATGAACAAACTTCATGATATTCACAATCACATTTAAAATTAGTAGACGCTACCTTTTATTGGTACTTATAGTATACGGTCAAGAAATGCATGCACATATAAAAGGCTATTGACCAATTGAGAGAACTATACTAAATATATTTCTACAGTACATGCAGTTCCAAAAGTTAAGATTTTTGTAGGTCAATGCAATGGTATCTTTATACATATACCTATTTTTCTGGATATAAAGATACACAACTATAATGCTGTAACCTAAAAATAAGTACTGAATGAGGACGGTTATAAACGGCAATAATTATTGTAAATAAATGTAGTCCTAAAATATAAATCAATTCATCGTTTCATCAACTCTTGTTCATTATCCTGTGTACAATATTATATACGCGTTTTAGTAATAGGGACTCTTTTTATATATTCAGTTAGCGAGCAATTAAATAAATACTGGATATAGCAATGTCAGTTGGATAGACCGTAAATATCCGTAGGCACATATAGTTTGTAAAGTTTACTTATATGTCATAATCAAGAATTACCTAATTAAATTTTAGTAGATACTTGTTAAGAATAGATAAATTACACTGACAAGCTGCCTTTTTAGACAGTTCTAGTTAAAACAAGCTTTTTACAAAATGGATTGGTAGAATTTGAGAGAAAGTTGGAAATAAGCGAAATATTATGCGTGTTTGCATTAGAATTTGCCCAATAATTGTGCCAATTAGAATGCTATCATCAATTTCGTATGAAAAATGAGTTTGATACTATATTGTAATTTGTAGCAAATAAATGTACATGTTCTTACATGAATATCTCCTCAGCGTCCTCACCCTCACTCAATCAGGGGTAAAATAATTTGTTTCCAAGTAATTTACGAGTTGTATTGATTTTAAAGACTATACTTATTGTCAATGGACCCATCCTTCCTTATTCTTAAAGAGACGCGTCACTAAAGCAAATTGCATTGGAAATCGAGATGTCACAATTACAAATAAAGACAGCCAGATAAAAGGATTTCGTATTTCTCATCAAAGATGATTTTATTGTGTATACAGTCTAAAGCAACTCAGACATAGGCATAGCGTGCGTATAATACTGCTGTAAACGCTTTTGAGGGCTTCTGCCTCCTCTTTGTAAACATTTATTTCAACTTGACATACAAAGTTTACATACACGATGCAGTGTCTTGAGAAATTCATGTTTCCTTGTCGTTTACAAGAGTAAATTTTGTTTCAGAACCTGCCTACCTACATTAGTAATTTCACTGCATGCACGAACACCACCATTACTTTGATTTGACTTCACTTACTGAATAAACAGATTAACATTCTCTTACAAACGGTACATCTTTGAAAATCTTCGTCCCTATGTTCACATCAACTAGTACAATTCAGATCTGAATATGTAATTGTATAGAAAAAACAAAGTAGCAAGTTACTTAACTTGTCTTGTTCCGTTTTCCCTTTACACATGCATATTTACTCTTACATACCACGCACATAAATAACATAGAATGATGTCGCAGCACCTGAGATGAATTTATAGTGGAACATTATATTTATAGGTACAATGGGTACACATACAAAATTAAAAGTTGCTTGACCTGCCGAAAACGATTGAATTGAGTAACCAAAACCACTAACCCGTACAATTAAAGAAATTAACATCCAGTTTATGAAATATAGGATTATACTTTACCTACCTTTGTAATAACATTAAACACTACTGTATATGTATGTATATGCTATATTCCTTTCTGTCAATATTGGTTTTCATTCGTGTCACATGTAAAATGGAAATGTGTTAAGTTTCACAAAGTTTCGAAACTCAGTGGACTTTATGAATAAAAATGAGAAAAATATATTTATTGGTCAAAAAGAAGTGATATTTAATGAGTAATAATTAATGAACTGTTTACAATGCTAATTAAAATTCATAAAAGGTTCTTAAAAACTAGTAAATTAATGAGAGAAGCAAATATTGCTATCAAAAAAGAATATTATTCATATTATTCAGTAGCCAAAGTAAAGTTACTTCATGAAAATGGGATGTCCATCTGTCCGTCTGTCTGTCTTAGGAACCAAATGTAGGTGCTCATTCAAAAAATGGACTATTCGTGACCTATGACCTCTGAATAAATTATCAAAACGTCAAAAATAAAACACAAAACAGAGAACATTACTTATGATTGGTGTAAATATGTTTTAATATTTTGTTTCGTTGTTTTATCTTCGCTACTGTGTTATATGTGTTTTGCAATGGTTTATTATTAGCATTTAATTGTATTTGAATTTGTATTTGAAAATCAGGTTTTGATTAGCCACGAGAGGATTGATAGAATGGCACAGAGAAGCTAAAGAGACGACGGAATATATTAATAAGTAGCTCAGATGGCTACCTACCTACTTAGGCATATAATTGTAATAGGTGTATAGAGTTTTATCTTATTAGCAAAAAAGAAATCATTTCATAATGTGCCAAAGTATTCAGCGAGGGCAGGACAGGAAGAAAACGAAAACAAGATTCGTAAGTGTACTCTCTACTGACATAAGTTGCGCTTGCATAAGTATTAACTAAGCGTAAAGCAATATCAATATACGATTGAAACCTTTAGCACATGTATAACTGTATAACACGTACGACTGCATGATTTCTGGATTGAATTAGTTGTAACGTAAATTATTGCTTAATTTTCCAAATGTCGAATTGACTTTCTTGATTTGACACTCTAGTAGTATTCAAGCGTAGAGCGAAGTGAAGACAGAAAGCGTTGAGAAGCCTGAAGAATATTAACCTTATCCGCACTGTAGTCCATACCTATTACTTATTAGATTTCACATGCACTCAGACTCTATGCAACATTTTCGATATGCCAAACAGATAACCTAACTAGCATAAAGAAAGACAGTTCTGATTTCTTCCTTTAATTTACTCGAAATTACTAGTGTACCTACTTAGGAAGGTATATCTTCAATAATCTTCGAAAGTCAGAGCAGAGAACTCCCATCATGCTTATACCCGTCGATATTGTTATAAAAACTCAAGAATTCTCAATACACGTTCTACTTATAACCAAATATGTATTTGGCAATGCACATTTGTTGCTTATGCAGGTACCTATTTTCCATCGTAAGAGTTGTCGTCACTTTTCTGCCTTATATTTAAACATATACATTTCAGGTATAAACATTAGAAACATTTTGGGCATGTAGGGAAGTAATAAAAGAATGATGAACTGTGCGTTGCACTCCAAATGTACCTATTCAACTATTCACTATGTATTTGTGTAGATGATTGTCAGTACGTATAAATATTTACTACTTTTATGATTCTGTCTTGTTCGATTGCATTAGTGCAGTAAGTCTACTGCCCTTTGTATGTAAAATTTACAAGGAATAATATACTTATGTCATACAGGCAGACACGCACCAAAACTACCTATAAGCCGTTTTCCGATGTCTTTTAACGTGTTTCGAGGTTGTAATTTGAAAAAACCAGTTGCACAGTTGAAACATAAAATTATGTAGTAATTATGTAACAAGAAAGAAAATTCCAAGTAAAAATCAAAAAGAGACATTTACACGGAGTAGAGGAGTAGGACGGACGTTGCTCATGTGGTTACATGATATTTTATGGTTATGATGATTACGATCCTCTGGTCCTTAGGAAGCGTATCATTTATTGTACTTGTTTGGTAGTCACTTAATTGCTACCTGCGTGCTTAAAATCTTTGTGATTGACAAAAATTAGTTGAGAAACTTCAGAGACCTAATCGCAAGTTGTCAATAATGCAGCAGAGGGATTTCATGTTGCTATTGCCTGACAGAGTTAGATTAGGACAAGAGATAACAAGTAGATCCACATTATTTAGTCCACTACAAATATTTCGGTTATGCGTGAGGTTAGCGAATTATATGTGCAATAGAATTTCTTGATTTATTACCAATGTTTGATATGATTTTGATTACGTTATGTTATGATGCATATTTTGTGTTCCGTCTCATGATATCATAGATAATTATGTGTCCTACCCTAACATAACACAACATTTGTGTTTGTAATTGCAGAGTGGGGACTCATTACGCATATAAACGCTTATCTTCTTTTAAATCATAGGAGCTTATATAATAGGGGAATAATAATTGAGTCTTTACATGCATTCCAAAATACAATTATTGCAAACATCTAAAGTTTGCTTACATCAATAAGATTTTTGAATGAATTTCTTACTCTTTCGCCCTTGCCTTGCAAAAATTGCAAGCATCAAGATATTATGCTTCGCTGGCACTTTGGTCTTTTACACTCTTAAGGTACACGCCTTTGAGCATTCTGGTCGCTCCAATTTAACGTTACATTATATCCCTAAATCAAACTAAGTTCATTTAATTATTGCATATTAAATATGTATTTTGTCAAAACTGGTACCATGTACTGTACTGCAGAATAGCATGTGGCTTGGCTAAGGTTCGTTTCATTTGTTTTCCTGACTTCGTGGTTTGTAATTTTAGTATACAATAATTTGACAATAATTATGCTGTATTTTAGCTTACCTGAACGGACTGGACCATTAAATGAATACAAATCCAATTTTATCTGGGCTGCTGACGATATGTGTAAGAAGGAAGACAATTTTCATTGTTTTTGTCTATCGATGACAAAATCAATTCTGATATGGTTATAGTTGTATGATGTAACGGTGACGTAACGTATTTATGATGGCAATGTTGCTCTATCAAGTAGGTTGTGTTATTGTGACTTGTGATGTGAGTACAGTGAAGGAAAACGGCAACTACAATGGTAATGTAATGAATTTATGAATGAAAGTACAAGTGGTAAAACAAGTGTGTATAGTTTCTGTAAAAAGAATTCCTTTTATTATTTAAATGACTTGCCCTATAAGTTATATAAGGTAAAGGCGTGGTTTGATTTTCACCATAACTAATTAAGCGTTGAATTTTCGAACAATTTTCATGATTTTCCTTATACAATATAATAGGTACTGATTGTTGACAATAATATACTGACTGGCATGATTATAATGGAGAAGGGAACAGATAGAGAGTGAAACTTCAACAAAGTTGCATTGCTATTGAAAATCTCTATAACTGTTAAGGCGGTATACAATTTGATTCAAATATTTGACAGTTTGACAGTACACGGAAGGAAAGGCGGAAGGAACAAAACTGGTTTTGGTTTTCCGAGATGAAAATCGAATTCTTTGTTTGGTAAAATGGATTGTTTTCTCTTTACAGCTGGATTTGGTAAGTTTGAGTTGGCATTTAGTTTTCCTTTGTTCGAAAACCAGAAGGGAGGATTGAAAATCATTTTGGTGTAGTTAGTGTTTCGGTTTTCTGATAATTCCCACTGAATTTTACGAAGGAAAATCCCGTATAGCAATCGGAGACTAATGACACACTAATAAATTGTAATTCTAAATTAAACAGGTAGAAAAATATATAATAACTACATTTTCTAAACAAATCTTTGAGTTTTCTCTTTGTACATTGAATATGTTGCTATTACATTACAAAATAATACTAACTACCTATTTAATTTGAAGCGACGTCTGTTACATAATAATGACTAAAATACTTTTGAGCACAAACAAATTAAAAAAGCTTCATGGGGGTTACAAATTGATTACTCACATTACAAGTAATACTTATCGAATTTAACTTTAAATTTAGATTTTGGATTTAGACACTGATGGAGCCTAACGTAGTACAGCTGTGACTGCTTCTGAAGAAATTTTAACGGCGGTTCCATCCCCATCCCCCCCCGTACGACACGTAGCGTGGAGCGTAGTGGTAGCGGACACGGGGCCGGAGAAGTCTTGGTCCCAAGACGGCTCCCAGAAGGAAAGATTTTCCGAGCAAAAGACTTGGAAGTAAAGGGTCGTAAGGGGATCTCTTGTGTCTTACTGTTAAAAGGAATAAAAACAACATCATGATTCACTTCTGAAAGAAAAGTACGGATTAATTTACTTTAGTGGCAATCAAACTGCAATTTAACAAGAATTTACAATTTTCTTTAGAAAATACTGATTTTTCTAACCGTGAGTTTCTTGTGGTTCGTAGATGACATCAGTAGCAGCGGATTGCTCCTCGGAACTGCTAAGAACGCCGCAAACAACGGCGGCTAACACAAGAGCCACAACAACAAAGACCTTCATTTTATCCCGGGTCACCGAAATTCCAATAGAAAAGCTAGAAACTGATTTCAAAGCTACTGCTAAGCTGTAAACAGACAAACTGATCAATATTGAGGGAAATCCTCAAGCTTTATATACTTTCCGCTTGTCGACTTCTTTTCATTTTCATTATTTTAATGTCTTCTAGGTAAGAACAGGGGACAACAATACCTATGTTACGTATACTCACTTAATTTACTCGCAATAATACTGTAATGTTTCTAGTTACAGAGCAGACAGCACATTGTCTACATAAGCCAAGTATCCCCACTCAGAGAACACGCTCCCTTTATCTGTATTGTTTACGTGTGATCGTGGTCATGTGCTCTTTTCTACATGTTTATACACTCTGCACACATAATAAGTAATTTTTACAAACTGTAATGTAACATTATGTCAGCTAACATAATGTAACAGCAACAGTCAGTAAGCAAAGCAGTAAAATTCTATTACCAACATATATGATTATTTTATATAGCACATTACTGCTCTTATTACTGTATTTACAACATCTCATGTGAATGATTGCAACCTATTACAGAATAGGGGACACTACTGATAATATACTGTGCAAAAGAGCAAATAGTATGCAATACACAATAGTAATAATCTCTTCGGTTTCTTTAGCCTTTGTATCTTATCTGCAAATGTAACTTGGTTTACTACTTACGCTACGCTACTGCAGACACAATGTAGAAAGAACACAACTTGCTGTTCAACACACCGAAAGCATGTAACTCGAACTTTGATCAGCCCCACTGTCCATTTTCATGTACATTATGCATAATCGTAACACAAGAGGAATACTTCACTGTAATTTACATCCAATACAAATAAATAAGAAACAAGTCTGCCAGTTGACTGTAAACGCTTGAAATTCAAGTAGCTCTTTTGGAAAATGAGGTTCGATGTGATTTGAATGAATACGCATTCAAGTCAAGTCCATTATACTTCTAGCATTAGAATACTGAACTCTGATAGCGCAAATTACGTTACTCAAGCAAAATTCTTTGAACTCAAATGCTAGTGATTCGGAAACCTAAAAATCTAAAGACAGGTTAGCAAACGATTCGACATTAGCGCAGCGAAATTCTAATCTGTATTAAATAGCTTAGGTATGAAAGTTATACAATAATTATTCCATTAGATACAGAGCTGAAAGGAAACCTGCAATTACGCACCTTAATAAATATCGTACGTGAATTCATTTCATTCTCTCCTGTGAAATATGCTCACATCCCTCCTCGTGTCTTGAATACCAACAAAAACACGTGCTCCTCATCCAACTTTTGCTCTTTTCAATAGTTACCTTTAGGGAGTAGGAACTTATTATACAACATCTCAATGAGATTTTGATTCTGCCCATTATTTACAAAATTTTCTTCCGTTCCCTTACAATTAGTCCACCTACTTACTAACTACTTGCTTTGAGTTTCCTCTGTGGCTTCATATTTAAATTTCTGTGGTAATTTGGTTTTGTCTTTATCACTTGTAATTGTTATTCTGTCTGAAACTGAATCTATTGTAATTGCCATTCTGTATGGCAGGCAATTTCCTTATCAATTGTCAAATGAAAAGTGAGCCAAAACTCTTTTCTCAAACCCAACTCATGAATAGCTAATGTCACTCTAGTCAAGTGTGAACAATAAATACACTTGTCATTTCTACTGATGAACTATTGTATTTGCATGCAAATAACACAGTAAATGACAACCATTACGCGCAATGAAAATAATATCTATCTATCTCTTCCTCTCTTCTTCCAAAACAAATGAAATGCATTGCAAATTACATAAGAAATATCTCCTGCTTCGTTTTGGTTTGTAAAATGTGTTCGTTTACAAATTACAAGTACAGGATCATTTAATAACAGGTGCTAAGCCATCAAATGTCAACAGAAATTCATTTTCTTTGTAATAATACAAATGTAGCAATAAATTATGTTAATATTTCGGAAAAGTAGAGAATCTTTTATAACAGAAATTCAATTAAACTACTAGATTAGAGATAGAAACAGGTGTACTGTAGATTGTGAGGTATGCAATACATCAAGATTTGAATTTAATGGAAAGGCAATAAGGTAATGTAATGTGCGTAGTGCTCCCATAAAATCCGTGCCAAGTGAAGCTAGTCGAAGCAAGTTTGTAATTTTACTGCGTAAACGTTTATTATGCGTTGTCTCACTTAACATGCCTTGGGGACAGTGCTGTGCTTAATGTTTATTGTGTGTACTTTAGTTTCACAGATGTGATTTATTCGAGATCAGGATCATAGCAGTTAGAAGCACACTGATAATCCTCCTGTCTTGACACAATCCAATTCAGTTAACCTGCTTGCCAATTTGTAAAGCAGTTCTGCGTGCCTATGTATAACCAGTTGCACTATTAACTTGTTCTGAAGCAAGTAGTAGACAGAAAATACAATACATTCTATATACATTCGTGACTCCTATATTATCTTCGATTAATTCTCCTAATGGAGCATAATCGGTTTTGCCACAACAAATTCCAGTCAGCAGTTTCCTGTAAAATAGACAAATGAGTACAAATGCAATTACATTAGTAAAGGCGATAATTTTATTGCACCTTAAAATATTCACTTTTCCTTTTTCCACAAAAATCATGTCATACTATTTTGTCACTAGTTTTCACAAAAATGTATTCATTTTCCTTGAGTAATATTGCTGATCTCATATATGCCATTAATTTCTACACACTTTTATTGCAAATTAATTGTAGGAGCAAAATGTACATAGATAATAAATGCCAGGCAATAATATTTGCGTGAATGATTGTTGTGATACAATGAAAATATTTGTCAAATGATGTTTTGCATTTGCGAAAAGCTGAATACTATTGAGGAGCAATAAAATAATCGCCGTAGATAAATGGGGATATTTAAATTAGGATTATTTTCTTAGGTCATATCATATTGACAGAGAGGCAATTTCCTTACTTAGTATAATAGTGTACACAACAGGTACATACATACTTTACATACCCATAAAGTTATTATTGTTTCTGTATTGTTGCTTTGTACTACCTTGACTTGTTACTGTTTGTTTTGTTTTATTTTTTGCACTCTCTCATAAAGTAGGTTTGTGTCTATACAGTATTTTATTCCTCACACCTGATGTAATGATCACGTATCTTAATGGGGATTAAAGTCACTGATATGATGGAATAACATTGATCAAGTGAACTATTTGTTATTATGCAAATAGGAATTTGGTACACCACCGCAGTGTGGAATATTATTGATCTATGTTTGCTTTCCTTACAACCTGCAATAATATTAACCTGATTTCATACCGGTAATCATTATCTAAGCGATGTTAATTCATCTTATCATTCATTAAAAATTAAGCTTTGCTCACCATTTTTTAAGAAAATATTTTCCTCGGCCATAAAAAGGAAATTGCCCAATGGTGTACGAAATTTCAGCATTTTTAAAAATCAGTGTTCCTTTTACTATGCTGAAACTTTTTCCGCACATTTTTATGAGGTTCCTTAATTAGCATAGTTGGGCAGAATAATTTCTCAAAGTGTCTACTATCCAATTCTAAACTTGAAATATGTTATTTAGGCATTATTGACATGACATGACTATTCAATCAAAGGCATGAATTATATTAAGTTTTGTTAGAATGCAGAAGCTACATGAATTAGTAATGCTATTGCTTATATAACTGATACTATAACTATATGTATAACTATACATATAGGTACGTAGGTAGTAATAAGTACAAGAGGAGGATATACTGTAAAAACTTTCTTTTGCTTTGTTCTGATTTACTACATTTACTAGATATTTTGTTAATTGATGTTCGTACTTGTTTAGAAGCTAGTGCATTGTGATTCATGATTATTGCATTGTGCCTGCAACAGAATTTTCTGAGCTAGATAAAACAAAGCATTGCAATTTTACATCCATTTCCGATAGTAAAATGTGATGTTCTTATAAATCATAACTTATTTATGCATTTAGGTACTCACTTTGTCATTTGTACAGACAAACCACCTGTGCAATCCCAACTGCTACTTTATACTGTACACTGTATTGTATAACATATTTCATATTTTTGCTACATACGTAATTGCTTATAGAATTTACTCAATTGTAATAGCTTGTTACCCATAAAAGCATATTATACAGTTGATACAAGCTATAAATATGAAATTTTTAATTGCACTTAATTTACATAGATAATAACACAGTTATGCCCAGTCTTGAGCAATAATAATTACTTTTGATGGGCACATCTAACTGTAACATTCAAAAGTATCGAATTCCTTGTATAATTCTTTTTTGTGTCCGCGTCCATTCCAAGTAACAAGTTGTTTGCGTTATAAAGCGGTAACTAAACTCATTGGTTTGACATTTGACACGAGAGACAATGATGATGGATATTATGACTGATAGTAATGACTAGAGACACAAGTTGGTTCACTGCTGACAGATGTAATTCGTGGACTTTCATTGAAAGTGAACCTGTTACATGTCAACATATTTATTCAGAAAGCTACTCCGTCTGTCTGCTTGTGTATGTCCATAACTTAGGAACGCTTTGAAATTATTTCTAAGTCTTCAGGGGCCACTTAAGAAATAAAAACCTTCAAAAATGAAGTAAAATACGGTTAAAATTACTTGGGACTGGTGCTAAATATTTTATATTTTTTTGCGTTTATTTCGCTACTGTATTATATGCGTTTTGCAATAGTTTATTGTAGAATGCTTGCTGTGTAAAACCAAGATGTCATAAATGAGAATAGAATAATTATATTAATGGAATTCATACAGGAAACTATTCATTCTTTTTAAGATCAACAAACTGTATTTGTAAATTAGTGTATCTTTAATGATAAGTAAACCGACATGTCATTTTTCTTGACGAACATGATCACAACTAGGGTGATCCAATTATGATTTACTCCAAGGCTAAATTATGATATGACAGATCAACTAATATAATAACTGTGCACAGTGTTTGTTTATCATCAGGTTGCCGAATTCCTACCGTCACAGGTTAAAAAGGTAACTATTTACAATTTAAGGTATTTAGGTGAGTAGGTACAACTTTTATATGCCCATCTGCTAAAATATAATGAATAACAAAAATATAGTAGACCAACCTTTGATCTTTTTCATTTTCACTTTCGCCATTTATTGTTTTATCACCGTTTATGCACATATTACGTGACATTTTAAAATGGCAAGTCCTCCAGTCTTTCACAATACTACAATACAAGATGTAATAATTGTTTACGCATTTCTCTTTTATTACCTTCCACTTTGGCTTTTTTGTATTCAAAAGCGGTCAAATACTTAAATATGAATGTTGACTTTATTGTGTTCAAATTCAAAATCCCAAAAATTAAAAGACAAATGGGCATTACCATACTATTAAGAGTTTACAAGAGTTATTATTATTACATCAATGATCAAGAGTAAGACACAATATCAGAAGCAAGCTAAGTTTCCGTATGGAAATCATATGAATGTTATTTTGTCATTGCAATTAAGATGGCTTTGTAATTGAAAATATACAACAAAAGGTAATGAAATGAAATGACGGTAATTATGTGTCACCTTCCAATGGGGAACCAGGCGAGTGAAGTTCCAATAGTTGCAACTACTGAAATGCATGCTATAAATGGACAAGACAATGGATAAAATTAAGAAATCTCTTGGTGGTCTGTCCTACACACAGAAAGAAGTTTTCCTTTATGTCATGTTTAAAATATACGAATTATCTCGTCTGAAAAAGTTTGGCAGGATAAGCAACTTTAATATAATGTAAAGCTTATATTTTTAATGCACACAAACAAACAAAGCATAACGTGAAAATTTCTAAAACATTTAACTGGGCAAAATGATGCAAGCAAATGACAATTGAGACTTGTAGTAGTTATGGCCTTATGTCTCAATTTAAGTGTTTTTGTGGTACAATGGTGTAAACAAACCTACAGTCTTTAATTACCT
This sequence comes from Yoshiicerus persimilis, assembly GCA_020352615.2. NCBI lineage: Eukaryota > Metazoa > Arthropoda > Collembola > Entomobryomorpha > Tomoceridae > Yoshiicerus > Yoshiicerus persimilis. The sequence goes on along the minus strand of CM036943.2, from coordinate 36,163,999 downwards.
AACATCATCTAGCATTGGTATAAAAAATTGATCTTAGTGACAAAACAAAGTGCAATAGTGAAAAATCAAACAAAAAATATCCAGTTTTACGGAAATCGAGAAAGTTCGGGACCAAGGGTCTGAAGGTCTCGGGCAGGAAAGCCATTTTCTCCGGGTCCCGGGACGTGGGAAGCCTTCCCTCCATACCCTATGTGTAGACATTATTTTCTAGATATCTGTATTTTTAGTGTTTCTTACTTAGATTCTTTGCTATTTATTTTTTTCCATCCAAGCAGTGTTATAATAATCAGATTCAACAAAAGTATAGTTAAATGGAAGTTCTTGCTGTCCTAAAAAATCTCTATATTCACTTCACTCTCACACCGTCACACCAATCACACCGCAAATGAATCAAACCATACATGTAGATTTTGTAGAATAGCGGCCCACAAGAGTGTCGACAAAAACATTAAATATTACTTGAAGGAAGACGTAACAAATATAACTTATATAATACGTAATAAAATGTAAAATAAGTTTAATTTATGCTTTTATTCTTTTACTCAGAACCTTTGTCCATTTATTGAACACAAAATGTACTGTAGAGAACAAACTAATTTTACTAAGAAAGCCAGTTGATTACATTATTGGATTCTTGCTAATTGTCAATCTCGCATTATTGACATTGCATGACTTTCTGAGATTTGTCCCAATACGATCCACGTGGAAATTCGTATGTTGCTACCGACTCTTCTTTCATTTGAGTGCTATATCCAGGGTCCTATTGACAATATAATAATGTAGCCGAATCTCTATTAAATATATCTATAGTTTGATTGAGAGTCTTAAATATTCGAGAACGATGACCTCGATATTTTTACCTTGGGTGCTATGTAGCGGGCCTTTGTAATAATTGGTGGAGAGACGAAATGTTCATGTAAATGGTCTGCCCACTCAATCATACGGTTGGTCTTATCTCCAGTTAGACTGATGTAATCCCACATTTGCAAATGCTGTACCATCTCGCATAATCCTACACCACCGGCATGTGGACAAACAGGCACTACAAACATTGAAATTAAATGTTTTGCAAACCTTATTACTTATTTCTTTGCTGCAAAGCTAGTTAAATCTGCTGTCAACTGCAAACGGTCATAACCTCCAAATTTTTTGGCCATGAAATATATGGCTAGATTCTCATTGACTCCCCCAACACGGCACGAATCAATTTGGCAAAACGAAATAGCTTGAGCTTGCATCAATTGCTTGAAAATAACGCGATTTTGACACATTTCCCCGGTTGCCACTCCGATCCCATGCGGTTTCAATGCCTAAAATGAAATTTCACACCATACTTGACCATTTGTACGGTTCGGGAATGGAGAACTGATGAAAATATTAAACCTTGGCAATTGTTGCATGGCCTAGAATATCATCTGGCGAAGTCGGCTCTTCTATCCAAAGAGGTTTAAATTCCTTTAAAGCAAGAACCCAATCTATCGATTCTTGTACTTCCCACCTTTGGTTTGCATCTATCATCTATCAAAAAATTCGAATTGTACAGGTGTGATAATGCGTTACTTACAGACAGGCTTATTAAACTGGAATAGAATTATATAATGGCATGTCCAAAATGTTTTCTACAGAGATTTGATTTGTTCTATAGTTTACCAAAACACGCTCGTCCCCAATGGCATCTCTGACAAGCTTGCACCGATTTTTGTCATCGTCTAGATTTTGGCCAACTTTCAGTTTGAAGTGATTGAAGCCCTTATCCATATATTCCTTGCACAACACCTTAATATTTTCATCGCTATATCCCAGCCATCCTATCAATAAAGCCGAAATGGATTAGTATATTCAAAATGCTCCATTAAAATCCTTCAAATGTCAAGTACCAGCGGATGTAGTGTAAGCTGGAAATCCGATGGTCCTCATTTCGTGTTCTCGCTCACTTTCAGATGCAGTAAATTTTTCTTTTAGCATTTGAATACATTGTTCTGGAGTAACAACATCTTGGCTGAAATAAAATGTTAATCAATGTATCAATAGTTTGATAATCACTATTAGCGTGTGGTGTAATAAATGATGATAAAGTGTTTACATGTATCTGAAGTCGATTGTAGATACTAATTTTTCTGGTGACATGTCCACCAACAATTTCCACAAGGGTTTTCCTTCATAACGTGCCCATATATCCCAAATAGCATTGATTACGGCTGCGCATGCTAAATGGATGACTCCTTTCTCTGGCCCAATCTGAAGAACATGGAAAATTGGAAAACCTTACACTTTTAAGAGCGATCTGTTTCAGTGAGGAATCTCAAAACGATACAGCACATACATTAGAAAACTAAAATTAAATACCCAACGAATCTGAGATTCACTTGTCAATTTACGATAAAATTGAGCGAAGTTGTTCCAAATCTCTATACAGTCTTGTCCTTCCACAAGGTATTTTATTGTATTAACTGCTTGGACAACTATACAGTAAAGCATAGATACAAAAATTAAATGACTGAAACACGAAAAAGAGCACCTGTCCAATAAATACTATATTGACTTTCATTTAGACACATATAAATGTCAGTATTTATAACACTTACATTTGTTTAGAAAGATTTTCCATGCAAAAAGCAGAATAATATATCGGCATCACCTATCCAAGCTAATTGGCATTGAAAGTAATTTTACCGATCTCAGTTCCTCTCCCACAGGTGAAGGTCAATCCATACCCTTTTAGTTCAGAATTATTTTCTATATGTATAACAACGTAGGCACAAGAATAATCTGGATCTGTATGCATGGCATCCGACCCATGTGCTTCAAGGGAGGTTGGAAACCGAACATCCTTCACTTCAACACTCTCGATTTTCACTGACCCCATTTTTGTTGCTTCTAGCAGATTTTGCAGCAAAGATAACCCTTTTAAGTAAATATTCAGGTTACTATTTTTGAAAGTAATTATACGATTTCTATTGTCTGTAGATCCAAATGATGCAATAAAATTCCAAACGACAGGAAGCAGTATTATGTATACTTACTTACCGACAACAAAATGTAATAGACTTTGTGAAAATTAAGATAAGGTATATACGTCAATAATTTGTCAGAAAGGTTAGCACAGAAAGGTTTAGTAGTTGCAGAATTACCTTGTAGGTCTAAAAATGTAAAAGTTCACGGGTTCCAGAAGATGTTTAGAATATAGGTGTTTACCAGAGTACTCTGGTACATGGAATGTCATTGAAGTATGTTGGTAATAATGAGAATGTAAATGGCAAGTTGCATCACATGAACTACGTAAGCTATGTACCTACATCATATGCATAAGCCGTATCAAAATTAGAATAATAAATGTCGATGAAGCAAAGTATAAGTGTACGGGCAAATATTGTTTAGATTTTCTTCACACATACATGACATTATTCAACTACCGATGTCATGTCCAGTCTGTTTTAAGTTTGTAGTATTATGAAGTACCATTTAGAGACGTACGATGAATATTTTTATGTTGGGTTGAGAGTATCGTACCCGGCTGCAGAAATTATTTTCCGCATATGCTATACCTATTCAATTTTTAAAAGCAAAAACATACTTCGTAATTACAAATAATGTTGTACTATATTAAAGGCTCGTAACTGATAATGACCGAAACGTATTAATTGTTATAAGACTTCGTATTAATCAGGTTCAAGGTTATCACCTCCAGGCCTCAAGAATGAGAATGGTGTAAACATATACAAATTCATTTGCTCAGCAGACATGTTTTACAGTTACAAAGTGTATTCTACACAGCCACTTACCTAATAAAATATACCTTACTGAACCAAGTATTACATATACCATAATTGTTGCTTAAGAGCTAAGAAGATTATAAATTCTGTTCCACACTTTAATTCCTTAGTTTCTAATCCCTTGTGTACTTTAAATTGTAAACCAACACTGGTAGGTAGATGATTTTCCCAAAGTACAGTTTAAAGTAAGGATAATAGTTTTAAAATCATTATTCATTGTTTTACTGCTGGCAGTTTTTGAGCATTTGAAATGCAGTTGGGGCAAATTAAGCTATGGTTAGGTTACCTCAAGGCTGGTGTATCTCCCATAGTAATTAAGGTTGTCCTAAGCAAAAATTTTTACCTCAAGATTTCTGTTTTTCCAAATTATTTATTTCAGATTTCCATAGCTATACTTATAGGTACTTATACTCCGTTATGGGATTTCCATAGCTATGGATCCCATGCAGTAGTTTCCATTCTTATAGAGACTCGAGGTACCTCTACAGTAATTCCGCTGGATTTTCATCTGCTGAAAATTAATAATATGACATAATATATTTTCACGTGGGTCCCCTGATTGATCGAAATAAAATTCGAGGGCATAGAAATAAATTAACAAATCCCTTGTCCACATTTGAATAAATTACGTCATTTATTCATTTTCAGCCAATGAAAATAAAGCCGAATTACCGTAGCGTTACATTGAGTCTTTATAAGAATGGAAGCTCTGTACAGATGGTGCTAAATTATCTAAATTTAACTTCACAATGAAAAAGGCTGAAAATATTGAAAATTTTTGTATGAGACAACCTTATAGCAGACTTGCTATGGTTACACCAGCCTTGTGATTACCTAATTGTAGTTCAACTTACCGGAACATGAAATAAGATATAGGTAATGAAAATGGAATCTAAGACTTCTTTGTGGCTTCTGGCCACTCTAAACGAGGAAGATTAAACACAACTTCAGCTTCGCAATCACAGGTGCTGGTTATATCGATAATATAGATATAACACAATATATTATATATATCACAATCATTACCCCACACATTCATCACCCCACACAATCATCACAGCACAAATGTTCAATGTTCGTCTTACTGCGTATATTAATTAGTCATTTACTGCATGGTGTCCTTATGACTATTGACAGGTATGGTAAGGATTGGCTATGGTTATGTATAGTGATCGCTATATTTAAAAATTGGCAATTAATTAAACCTCAGAGTATGTAGTTATTTCCTGGAAGTGGTTTGCAGTTGAAAAAAGCCAAGTGTACTGTGAACGGTGAAAAACAGAGCGACTAGCGTTAAATAGTGATATTTACGATCCTGTCGCCATTCTAGTATTGCATTGATTAACTTGGTCTTCAATAGGGTACATATTTATTATTATTTATAACTCTTTGAACAAATATTATCCAAAATCTTTACGAAGTACACTGACTATTTCCATCATTACAATTAGAGCACACCTATTAACTTTAAAAACAGGTAAGTCAAAAAAATTATTTTCTTTATTAATCTCATATGCATGTTTTATTTCTATTTTTGGTATTTGCTTTTCACAGTCTCAATTTAACGAAGTTAAGTATTCTGCATTCTAAATAAATTTATATTTTGAATATATTTTGTACAGATCATGAAGAATCTCGGAAATCTTTTTCTGCTTATTGCAACTGTTTTGGGGCTGAGCGCCATAACTAATTCGCAGCAGTATTTTTCACCCCGTTACGGACTGTCAAATCGACCTTTACCTTATTATGGCGCAGTTAATGGGTACATTCATCATGGGCACCCGAACACAAATCGATATGCTCCGAATTTTCCAGCGCCCTATCCTTTTAATACAAATCCATCAGTCTACCAATATCCCCACTATCATAATTTACAAAACAATTATGATCATCCTCCTCCTGCAGGAAGTCAACCTCCCACTAGAAAGATGAACCCATATTTTGAAAAACACCAAATGAAACAAACAGGAGGCAGTTTTGGGGAGGCACTACTCCCCGGGAGTTGCGTAAAACAGGCTTGTTGCGATTCAAATGAAATTTGGAGTGATGCCCTTGAGATGTGCCAAAAAACAGTTGAAGTGAGTCTCGATCGTAGGTAAACGGAAAAGATTTCAGAATTTTTAATGCACATCATGCTACAATGTACAAAATACTCTAATCTTTAAAGTATTGCTTTTACCACACCTGTCTTGATTTAAAAAAGCTGTAAAAATAAATAAGAAATAGAAACAAGACAATAAAAATGAATGTCATACCCAAGATCGAAAATGCTTACCAGTTTTGCAATACGATTTAAAGAAAGAGAGGAAGGATTGACGAATACCTAAATTACGTCTTTACGTCTTTCTATAGCATATTTATTATAAACAACCAATACGCATATACTTATCACTTTTATTATTTCTCAGGAGCATAAGAATAAAGTACATATTGCAGTGACCGGAAGCATTTATTGTTACATTATGCACAATATATTTGCATATACACAATATAATACGCAACCCGGATCAACCATCAAGTCAGTGTTATCTTAGTAAACTCAATATATTGCCTATTAAATTAAACCTCAAAGTACCTAATTGGTTATTTCCTGGAAGTGGTCTGCATGGTCCGAAATACCCCAAGTAGTCGTGCGAATTGTAAAACACGGAGATACCGGCTTTAAATAGATTGATATCGATATTTATAAGTTAGTAAGTCACATTTTAGTGTGGTTGCATCACTACTGTATTGGACTGTAAGTCCTCGAATTTATTTTATAGACGGTTTTCGACACTATTATTGTTATTACCAGCGCAAAATATTTTTTTCAAAAACAAACAAAATATAATTACAGTACATACCTTGATTGGCATCCTAACCGGTAAGACAAATTAATTCCCTTTGTTGCTAGTCCCCAGTCCTATTTAATGTACTATTTAACATTACATAATATCTGCGGAACCATAGACCAGAAAAATGTGCTTTTTGCAAGCTGGTCTATATATATACCAATTCATGAGATCATTCACTATACATACATCGTTTAATTTGATACTCCTTAAGCTTAACGTCGTATCCTAACGTTTGATACTGATCCCCCAGTAAACATTTTATTTTCGACATATTATACATATATTATTTATATTATTATGTATATTATTAACATACTCTACTAGCATAAAATTTGCTGAAAAAAGCACACTTTGAATTAATTCCTAACTCCGGTATAACTCTACGATACAATCTAGGGAATTAAATTTCGAATTTTCGTTTTTTTCAAAATTCATGCCTTGAGGAATAAATCTGCGTTCTCTGAAATAATTTCACTCCTTATGCACATGCCTCGTACTTAATGTGAAATGTACCACAAACCATTTAGATTAGAAAAAATTAGGTTTTGTGACACATCTGCAAATTTGGCCACTATTGGCCAAAATATCAGATCACACTTAAGTTGTTTTTCAAATCTAATGGTAGGATTGCTATTGATTAGTTTTGCTTCATAATATGTGCATCGCATAAAGTACCGTGACCATATGCAAGATGCAAGAAGAATAAATATTTAACTGTGTAATTGCTATACAATTACTAACCATGATTTGGAAAACTAAAGAACTATTATTATACGCTGTGTGTGGGATAGAAAACCAGTGCAGTGAGAACTGCGCATTAATTCCTAAAAAGGATAACCCTAAAACAGCAGCACTCAAAAATGTGCAGCAAATTTCAGAACTATTTGGAGAAAAGTATTTCTCAAGCATTTTTTGGGTTTCAATTTCTAAAGACAACTCTTCAATGTATCTTTGTAAATAGTACTTTTGCAATAAGATTATGAATATAGAATTTTAGAAATGGCACAGATAACAGAAGTGCCTAAACTTCAATAATATAATGCTTTATGGCCAATAACTATAAGCTCTTCCATGAAATTTTGCAGACCATGAAAACTGAACCTGGTTTTCGTTACTCTTTCGTGATTGGATTGGTATCGTTGAGCTTAGCCACGCCCTCATTCCAGTGGACATACTCATCACCGTACTATTATGGATATCCCCAGGGGTATCGATACTCCCCTGACAATTCGTGGTACAGACCTCAACCTCTCCAGCTCCAACATAATCCATATCATCATTCCAGTTCGTTTGAGTATGCATGGCCTGCTGCTCCAATACAAGAAGGGTATCGGCTCAGGACGCCAATTCCTTGGCAGCCTTACCCAAGTATTCCTCAGGGTCCAATTCAAGAACATGTTAAGTGGCATTCAGATGCAAACGATGCTCCCTACAATGTAAATAACGGACTAACTGAAAGACAAGGAACTATCAAAATCCCTAACAGGAGAAAAAACCCTGCTTTTTCGAAACATCAATTATTGCAGTCATTAAAACCAGGAATAAGAGGTAGTTCTGGAAATGCACTTCCACCGGGGGATTGCGTAGCCGACAAATGTTGCACCGAAGGACAAAGATGGAACGCAGACTTCAAAAGATGTGAAAATACTGGTATAATGGTGGATTTAAATAATGAGGATTATAACTATGACTAGCATCTAAACAAGTAAACGCGAATACAATAAATTATTATTCCTTGATAATTTCTAAAGCTTTTATGTTGGACTTAATACGATGGAAAATTGTTCAAAACGGTTAATTACCAATAACTATTAAGTCATGTTGGGAGTCGTATTAATTTTATCATTACTTGTAATGATACCTTTGTAATGTAATTAACCTTATGATTTCTGGACTAATTTTGTAAAATAAATTTTTTATGAAATCCTAATTTTTTGCTGATAATTACTTATCTCAACTGTTTACAATATGAAAGCCTTAACTTTTGTTGGGCAAAGATTTTCAGGAAAGTAGTACTGTGAATTGCCTGAAATTACGACAATAATTTTAAATGCATTATATAGCCTACGATAAAAGCTCTCTTAATTGCCTCAAAAGTTAACGTTGAGAAAAAGGACGTTGTTGGAAAGTTGGGCAAAGCCGATGCGCTTTAAAAGTTTTCGATTTAAAAAATTACAAATTTTTGAAGAAGTATGCTTTTACATCACAACTTTTAGTGGTGATTGCCTCCCTTTTGTTTAATTTGTCATCTAATTTACTTTCTTTAAAAAATATTTATTATTTTTTGTTGCCTTCTTTTTCTATTCCTCCTGTAAAATATCTTCCCTCTTGGCTACCTTCTGTGATTATGTAGTTGTGTACACCTTTTTCTGGTATCTTCTTTGTCAAGCTCATCATATATCTTCATTACTTTCCTTTTTGCTGACTTTTCCGTTTGGTTACGAATCTACTTTAATATGTCCCTCTACTTTTTCTTTAATTGGTTTGTCATCTTCCTTGGAAGCATCTTTACTATCCGTATCGTCTTTAGAATTGCCATCTTTAGTCATAGATATTATCTTTAGAATTATCTTAGTATTATATATATATAATATTTGTTTCCATCTATATTGAGCAAAAATTTCATATTGTACTGTGTCAACGTGCCTCACCAACACAGAATGTAGTTGCTTACGACGAGGCAGGAAACTCAAATTTAAATCTTTAAGATAAACTGCCCCGTCATCATGCAGTAATTGGCTTCACTCTAAATTTTTTTAAATATAATAATTACATTATAATTGGAAACCTATGTAAAATCCACATTGCTACTTTTTATATTCAGGTAACTATATAAAAAATATTTCATGTTTACTGTTAATCGAAGTAAGTAAAAGTAAAGCTAGTTTATTAGAGTTTTGAGAAAATCAAGATTCGCTTATTGACCTACACCGTCTCAATTCTCAGTTCTCAGTTTGATTGGATCTTAACTCGCAGATTCCGTGGATTTCAGTATCATCTGCGTCTGCGAGCATTATCTTCCAAAAACATTGCATCTTTACATCTCACCTGTTGGCATTTTATACCGTAGTAAGTTCGTTTTTCGTTTGGTCGTGCTTATTATGATCCAGTTCAGCTTTACTGCAAAACAAAGGTCGTCAAATTTATTTTTTGTAATTACATAGTCATTGCCATAATGTATTATTATATTTGTGTGCAGTGTATGTATACTGTGCGTACTATTATTTACTAATTACGTAAACAATAATATTTTAATTCAGATTTAGATTTTGCAGAAATTAAAAGCACAAGATTTGAAATAAAATAGAGTATTTTTCGGTAAACACGTTGGTTTATACATAATATTCTTCAGAAATTAATCTGCTTACTTGGAATTTGCTAATTTTAGGCCGTACTTCATATTGAAGTAAAACATCACTAACTTCTAAGACTGACTGTGGGAAGTGTACAATAAATGAGATTACAAAACTTGAAGAATTTGGATACTATTGTTTGAAATATGGAGACGCTATGTGAGGTTTGCGGGGTTTCGTGCACATCAAACTGTGGCCGTTGTAAAAATGTTTACTACTGCAGCAAAAACCATCAAAAAGCGCATTGGGCCACACACAAAAATTCTTGCCTCCCCGTGAAAATAATAGAAGATGATGAGAGTGGAAGACATTTGGTGGCGACCAGAGATATTATGCAGGGTGAAATCATTCTAAAAGAAAATCCTATAATATCGGGACCAAGCTTCCAAGCTATGCAAAGTAACCGGATTGTTTGCATCAGCTGCTATCGGGTTGTTGTTTCCGATTTTAAGTGTTTCAACTGCCGATGGCCTGTTTGTGATTCTGGTTGCGAAATGGTAATATGGTAATTAGTAATTATTTGACAAAGTTAGTTATTAGTTATTAAAGTTTTTACTAAATATTGACTTATGTATTAGAGTGAGATCCATAGAAGACTGGAGTGTTCTGTATTAGCCGAAAATGAAACGACTCCAACGGACTGCTATAATTTGCACTACAGAACGGTTTTTATTTTACGTGGTCTTCTTATGAAAGAGAAATATCCACAAAAATGGGAGAAATTGATTCAGTTAGAATCGCATATTTCAAAACGGGAGAAAAATAACGAAAGTTTTCAAAGTGTCACTGATTTTATTCAAAACGACTGCGGTTTGAAGGAAAGATTTACAGAAAATGAAATCAAACTAGTCTCAGGAATTCTAAACACAAATGCCATGGCTAGTGACGATGGATCAGTGGATTGCGCCATGGAACTGCCTCGGTATAATATTATTAGCAATTATGTGCATTGTGCAATAATTAATTAAAACAAATATTTTTTAATTTATTTATGTAATTGTACGGTGATTATGAGTAATGTAATTCTAGGTACGGCTCGTATGTGTACTACAATTGTAGTATGATATCCCATGGATGTGTTCCAAACACTGTACGAATTATCCAACCGAACTCGGAAATATTTCTTCGGGCAACAATTCCTATCCCTTCGGGACAGGCAATCACAACGGCGTATTTGGATGTTCTCAAAGGAACTCTGGATAGACAAAAACATTTTCTACGTCATTATTACTTCCAATGCTCGTGTCCACGTTGTGTTGACCCCACGGAGCTTGGAACTCATTTCTCATCAATCAAATGTCCCAATAAATGTACCAAAAAGGAAAAGGACAATATCGGATACTTGTTGCCAGTTAATCCTTGTAGCATGGAATCCGAATGGAAATGCAATAACCGGAAATGTCATTCCGTGTTTTCGCACGAAAATGTTCAAAATATTATTGCTGAAATAGAAATTGAAGTGAATCTCGTTTCAAATGAAGATAGCATGGAGAGTATTGAGCAGTTGGAAGACGTTCTGAAAAATAAATGCAAACCCGCTCTTCATTTAAATCATCATGTTACCACAAACATTCAATATGATCTTCTCCAACGTATTGACTATGTCTTGTCGGCTTCTATTGTCGTTGACCCCAAAATGAGAATAGCTTTAACAAGACGGCAACTTGAATTGGGAAATATTTGCTTGGCCCTAAGCAATATTCTTGTACCGGGCTTCAGTAGAGGGAGAGGTAAGAAAAATATTCACTTGCATTTATTGGAGCAAGAAAATATGTGATTTGATAAAAATTGATAAATAATGATTTTACCCTGAAGTTAAATAATAGAACACGACAAGGTTCGTGTAACACAGAGTACACCATAAAGGAGCACACCAGCCTTGAGAAAACGAAATACCACCACTAATAAATTACATTATTTCAGGATAAAGATAATATATGGGATAAAAACATTACGTGTGGCAAAAACATTATTTCGCGGTAAAAGATCTGTGTACAAGTATTATTTCAGGACAAAATATATACAATTTTTGTCAGAGAAAAACGATTATTTTCAACAGGGACTTAATAAATTAACATATGTTACTCGAAAAGTTTTGAGGTTTTTAGCAAAAACGGTTTAATTGCATAAAAATGTTTGTTATTGTACAGGACGTCTGATATACTTTCTGCAGATGGCTAAAATGAGGTTTCTCTTATTTCAAATCGAGATAAACAAATTGCTGAACAGCCAACAATTAAAATCGGACCTCCAGAAGGAATTTGACGCTCTGCTCAAATTAAGACAGGAGGGTCACGATATTCTTCGTTATGAACCCAAAACTAGAGACGAAGGCTACTTGGCAGCTTCAATGCATAACGACGACAGGTCACTTCTCGCTATTAAAGAGTATTTCGGAGTCGCTCCTCAAATTGACGTAATTTAAATCAGTCAACGTCAATACCGACGTGTCCAATCATTTTGTTATTACTATTACGGATAAATCTTGTTAAATACTTTGTTGCTATAATTAACTATAACAATATTATATTTATTGTTTTCATATTTTTGTGATATTTCTTAGCCAATAGTGGTGTGACTGGGTAAATGTGATAATAAAATCGTTTAAGGTAAATTGAGTATGTAAATATACTTAAGTCACTTTTTCTTTATTGGTGCTACCCTTACGTAAATTATTCACAATGGCTCAAAAAATTACATTACACAAACTTTTATAAAACGTTTTGTACAGTTACAAAAATTATAAATTATTTTGCAGATTTCCTTTTCTTTTTACTACTGAATCGGGTCAGTGGATCAAAGACTTTGCTGGACTTTTCATCACTGGAATTCGAATCTTCGTGATCTTCTTCGTCTTGCTTTTCCTGTTGCTGATCTTTTCGCAAATTTTTAATATTCAATTCAGATCTAAGACCTTCCTTGATTTTCGGAATTTTTGCATTCTTCCTTTTCTTCCTATGATTCAATTTAATATCGGCTTTCTTTACATACTTCGGTTTCTGTTCGAGAGACTTGGCTAAATTATCAGTATCAACTTCTCCAAGAAGGCTATTATCCAGGCAAATGAGTTCTGGTTGAATCTAAAATTGCACTCAATCATTAGAAATAGTACACGTACACAAATATAAGACTATACCAACAAAAGATTGATAAAACGAATTTTTTACCTTTTCAAGAAGAGACTTAACTTCAGCTTCTCGTCGTTGACGTTTCGTTTGAAAGGGATTACGCTCCAAAGCATCAAAATTAGCTTCTCCAGCACCTATGCAAACAATAAACAATAATAATTGTAATTCGTGTGTGATTGTTTAAAGATGTTACTATCGCCAAATAACATGCCTGGAATTATAAGGGACTCAAATCCACGATCAGTGCCAACACCAAGAATATCTTCGAAAGGGCAAAACCCGAGGCAGTTAATTTTGCTTGACGAAGTGTGTTTCATGTAGGGTTTCTGCCTGTGCCCAACCTCAGTGTAAACCTTTAACGAGCAATAATTAATTAGGCATATACACGTAAATTAACCTTTAGAAGATAATTTACCATTATTTCTAATGACATTTATCACGAATAATGAAAAAGAAGTGAAATCAGAAAATCAGTGAAATGGCACTGAAAAGTAATCTTACTAATGTTTGGTTGGCCATTCCGACGGACAAAAGTCCTTTTTGACTAAATGTTAGGGAAGATGCTACTCCGATTTTTACAGAAGACAAAGGTGTAAATGAATTTCGCAGATCCCATATTCTCAAGGTCCCGTCCATTCCTCCTGTTGCCATTAATCTAAAAATACAAATGAAAAATTAGTGATTTTTAATTAAAAAATGATTGATTAGTGTTTTTTAGTTTTTTAGAACCAATCAGTATTTTCCAATATTTACCTTCCAATAGAATCCACAGCAATAGAAGATACAGGTGAGCCGTGGCATAATATAGAAGCTAGAGATTTTTTAACTGATGGTGCCCATAACGTTACAGTGCCATTTGTATGTCCACAGTGAACAACTGCATTAGCTGGGTTTGTTGTAAGTACACCTAAGGATCCCTGATGCGTTCCGTACTGAGCCACAATTTTACCAATCGAAACATCCACCCAACTCATAAAACCTGCATTTTCAAGTAGACAAATGTAATCACACTGCATTTTCAGACCCACGCAATATTACCTATTAAGGATATACCTGTTTGATGGCCACCAACAAGAAGAAAATGATATGGGAGGAATTCCAATTTCATTATTCGGTCCAACTTTTTTAGGCAGTGAATCTCGATTCCTTGATTGTCGTAAATGTAGGTCCATTCTTTTTGAGCCACAGCAAACATCATTTCGTTGTGTAGCCACCTAATGTTCACAGTGACGACAATAAGAAAATCGGAGATTTAAAAAAGAGTTTATTTTCGTAAAACGGGTATTACTTACTTGACATCATGAACGCTTTCCATAACACTCATTTCACATAAAAGCTTTTTGGTGGTCCACTCAAAAGCAGCGAGATGACCTTTTCTACCTCCAAGACATAAATATCTACCGTTCAATGTGTAGTCGAATTTGTATGGACCGAATTCTTCTAATTGAAGGTTAAAACTCTTTGTAGCTGAAGCCAAATCAACATGTTTGACAATATCACATTGTTTTAACATCAGAGTATGCTCCCCTTCCTCAACTTCAATAAGTCTAGCGAATTATTGAAATTAATAATCAACTTTAGCTAAATGATTCACACAAAACTAAATTTATGATTATGCAAAATACCCTGATTCCTCTGTCAACAAAATTTCACTCCGAGCAGCATGTTCAACCCCTTCTTTAATTTTTCCTTCATGCTTGAAAATCTTTTCTCTCTTAACTCGTGACCGAATTTGAGACTGAAGAAACTTTTTGCTCTTGTCATTCAGACCCGATCCTCTTGAATGCTTACGTTGAACGTTTTTGTCTAATGGTACTTTTCCGGGAAATGGATCCTTTGTTTTTGGTTTGTGACCTTGTTTACTTTTTGGAAATTTAGGTTTCCTGCCAAATTTTGAGGGGAAAGCTCTATTGGATGCAATGATTGTTTTGATTTCCACAGACTTTTCATTGTCCTTTTCATCTCTATGCGACTTCTGAGGTGTCGTTTGTTCGGCTACTTCAACCCTTCTGTCAGGTGTTGGATCAAAATACCGTGCAATCTTCCCCATTTCGCTTGTTTTTCTTCCTTCCTAGTTTTAACTGATATAAACTCTGTTAAACAACAAAATTGCAAAATAACAAAAAATTTTCAAACTTAAATAAGCTTAGTCCCTTAAGTAAACGCCAAGAATATTTTAGAAATCATGTAGTTTTTCACCTTTTGCAGTATTTCTCTGGGTCGTCTTTAAAATTACGGGTTTTAATGACGAAATTTTGATAAAAATACGAAGAAGTTATTGTAAACCAGGATCATAATCTTCTCGTGGTGATTGATTGGAAAACATGTGCTTTTTGAATCAACTTAAAATTGGCTGTATTTGCGTAGCTGAATTTAGAGCTGCGTAATGGAAAATCCTAACTTTAGAGTAAACAGGACAGATGACAAATTCTCATAGGCCGTAGATATTTTCCGGGCGCTATTAATTTAAATTCAGCATACGCTACGTGTCATTCTGCCGATGTCAACTTAGATAAAGGTTAAACACCTCACTTTTATTGTCACTTCTTTTTTCATTTGCGTAACAGCGATATTCTTTATCAACTCGTCTTTCAGTAATTGGTTGGTGCGCTGACTACCTTCAATAACTAGTCAATAAGGCTTCATTATATTTTACACTTGTTTCATTTTTGCCTTGTATATCTGTCCATTTTCATTACAAATTCAAATTCAAATTCAATTTTATTTAAGTGTCTTTCCATATCATCATTACCTTTTCAGTATTTACCATTTCATAAAAAATCTGGTAAAGTTCTGTATTTGTATTGACGAATTTTATCTTATTGTTTTTTTTTGTTTTCAGGGGTTCACCCCGGCGGAAGTCGCTCTGTTTTAGTATATCCTTTCGTACTCGGATCTGTCCGTTCACCATTCCCAACCAAAACACTCCGCAAACTGAGAACACAGAAGTTTAATTAGTGAATAATTTACTTCGCCGTATTCCTTACTGTCATTTATACTGCAAAGCATATTTTCACATATTTTAGGTAAGTTATTGCGGATTTGCATTTTATTTTCATTTCATCACGATTAGGTTATTGGTAAAAATAAAATTTATGGATTTTGCAGTTTTATAAGATGTTATTTTTTGATAAATTCTTAGGTCAGTGTCAGCACAAACTTTGCTCATTGAAAATGTACAAACATAATTTTTTCATCGTCCTTTTCCTTGCGGGGCTGGCAACATCGAATGGACTTTACGAAGGCGGTTCAGATGTTGTGTCGCTTACAAGCTCGAATTTTGACAAGCTAGTAAAAAATGGGGATTCCTTATGGATTGTAGAATTTTATGCAGATTGGTATGTTTTTAAAAATATTGTAACGAGCAAGCTCACTAGTACTAACACTAGCTATACTTTGGCTAAATAGATTTTTTATTGAACCATTTTTCTATTATTTCTATTTAGGTGTGGCCATTGTCAACAATTTGCTGGTGAATACTCCAAGGCCGCTAGAGCTCTTAAGGGAGTGGTTAAAGTAGGTGCAGTTAACGCTGACGGAGACAAATCCCTTATGGGTGAATATGGTGTTCAGGGGTTTCCTACCGTAAAAATTTTTAATGGGAGGAAAGTAGAGGATTACAATGGCCCTCGCACTGCTCAAGGTAAAACTAGCACTTTTATCGAAGTACTTATACGATGCATGCATTGTGATGGGTGCTAAACACATTTTGTATTCAGGTCTTGTTGATGCTGCAATGAAAGCTGTCCGAAGCAAAGTTGAGGGTCAGCTTGGAGGAAAGACCTCTGGTGGTGGTAGCAGTGGTGGTAAGTATTTTTATTACCAACCATTACGTGTTATACATTAGGCACTTACTACTGGTTTCAGTGGTTTCTTTAAAGTGAAATCTGCCTTATTTTGTTTCTAGGTGGTGGTGATGATGCCGTTGTGGAGCTCACCGAATCTAATTTTGAAAAACTCGTCCTCAAGTCCGATGAACCTATCTTAGTTGAATTTTTCGCTCCCTGGTATGATTCCTGGTTGCAATAGTACTCATAAATTGCATAAAATCGAAATACTTTTTTATAGCGTGCCATTGTCCTTTAAAGGTGCGGACACTGTAAAAGACTAGCTCCAGAATGGGCTAAAGCTGCTAAAGAACTGAAGGGGAAAGTTGTTCTTGGAGCTGTCGATGCCACTGTGCATCAGAGCTTGGCAAGTAAATACGACGTCAAGGGCTACCCAACCATAAAGTTTTTCCCTGCTGGAAAGAAGACTGTACCGGAGGATTACGAAGGAGGTCGCACTGCCGAGGATATTATAAACTGGGGAAATGAAAAGGCAGCTGCCTCTGCTCCACCACCCGGTAGGCCTCAGTTTGAAAACCACGTACCTGTACACCCTATAATAATAGTTCCCCTTCTTGGGCAGTTTTGTCAGTCATTGTTCTTCTTTTTTTATTTCTTTTCTTTCTTATTTCTTTTATTTTCTTATCTTTTTCTTATCTTATCTTTTATTTCTTATTATCTTTAAACATATTGTTCTGCGTATAATTTTAGAGTTGAACCAAATTGTGAAGGATGACGTCCTTACTGAGGCTTGTGGAAAAGTCCTTTGTGTTGTTTCTGTTCTTCCTCACATTCTTGACTGTGACGCTAAATGTAGAAATTCTTACTTGGTAAGCTAATCGATTTTTGTCCACATAAATGGAATGAATACATAGGCAGTTTGAAAACGATTTTGGTTCCACAGGATGTGCTTAAAGCCCAAGGAGAGAAATTCAAGCGTCATCAGTGGGGATGGGTTTGGACTCAAGCTGGAGATTATTTGAAATTAGAAGAGGCCTTAGATATGGGAGGTTTTGGCTACCCTGCGTTAGCCATCGTCAATGTAAAGAAAGGAAAATATTCGCTATTCAGAGGTTCTTTCTCCAATGAAGGAATTGGCGAATTTTTGAGGTTTGCGATAGTTAATTCTACGTATTTTAAAACACCTGTCTGTACTTTATACATTATAATAATGGATTCATGTGTTATCTAGGGATTTGTCTTACGGAAAGGGTTCCACCGCCCCATTAAAGGGAGCCTCTCTTCCAAAATTATCGCCAGTTGACCCTTGGGATGGAAAGGATGGTCAATTACCTGTAGAAGAAGACTTTGATGATAAAGATGAATTGTAAATTTTCCAAAGCGCCCTTTATTAACGTACTAATTACTAGGAAAAATAAGGATTCTAAAATAGCAATAAAAATAACCAAAACCTTGCTATTATGCAAATACCATTTTAAACTACTGCACTTCAAATATGCTTACCCTATTGAACGAGAATTGGAATTACTACTGCAGTATGAATTGATTCAAAAATAATTACCTAACTCGGACACGTTGCCTTTTCCTCATTATTTATGGGCCACTGATGTTATTATCAATCAGGAAATATTATAGCATTGAAAATTCAGTCGTAGGAAGGAATATACAACTGTTAAATTCTACAGATATCAGTCCAGTTTCATTATAGATATACTTTCGTAAATTACTTTGTTATTTACGGTGTTGTTTATGTTGATATAATTTGTTAATAAGAATAACGTGGTGAATGTACTTTAGTTGTGGAGTTCAGTGAATTTTAATTTAAGAGTGTGCTGGTGATGTTGAGTTTTTAAAAACTCATTTTGTTTAACTTGATTTCTTGAATTTCCTCATTTAATAATATTTGACTGACGAAACACTGATTTTGTTTCGTCAGTTTTACCATATTACATTAATTCTCTAGCCAGTTATAATAGTGCCAGCTGAATTCTAGGAAAAGACAGAATAATATAATAATTTGTCGAAATCATTAAATGTGAATATTTATATTATTACCTTACATGGACAAGTTAAGTTACAAAATTATTATTCGAATTGATTGGTTAAACTGAATGTCTGCAAATGGTATGTAATAAATACTTGTACACAACTAAATCGTAATTTTGTGCACTTTCATTCATTCATAGCATTGCAAATATCATCACACATTCATTTCAAAAGCTAACTGTTCGCTGTGCTCACTAAAGAAAATAATATTTTTATTACATTCACAAAAACATTTATTTTCATGTTGTTCCATTCTTGAGAATAAACTGGAAGGACTTTGTTGCAGACCTTGAGGAATTTAGGCGGTAAAACTTATTTAATTTGTGTATTTGTGTTCGTTCTTTGGGTTTATTACTTCTCTTCTCTCAGTTCTCTCTGAGCTGCTTGAGTCATTTCGACCTTTAATCAATAAAAAAATAATTAATAAAAAGTAGTCATTAAATTCTGCTCCTGGCCTGGATAACTATTTTTGCCTTCTGTTTTCTGTGCTGAATTTTTTGTAATTATCACCCTCTATCCTCTATTAAAAATGGACAATGCTGGTTCTGGGGATGTAGACGATACTGAAGGTGGTTTGAATACGGTATGGTCTTTTAGTCTTTTTGGTTTACAAAAGAAAATTAAGAAAAAGTGAAATATAAATTGTACATTGGTTATAAATATTTACTTAGTAAAACTTGCATGTTTTTCAGTTCTCTGGATTGTATTTTTCCCTGGAAAACCGCATATCGACCCCTTCAATTCAGCTGTCAGAGCTTAGATTGGCTTGTGTTAACAATGATTTAGCTGCTGTTGAAGAGTTTATTAAAGGTAGTTTTGTGTCAACATTTGCGACATGTGTAGATGTTCGATTATATTGTCTGAAATGAAAATTCTAAAAATTGTACATCTTAAGCAGTATTTTCGTATTTAACAGTTTATTTTCTTTGATAACCATTGAATAGGGGGCATTAGCGTTGACCAGCAGTTAAGGGATGAATGGACTCCCCTAATGTTTGCCTTACATTATGCACATCCAAAAATGGTCAGCAATCTAATAGAAATGGGAGCGAATTTAAATTATCAATGTCACAAAAGTATGTCACAAAAGATTTATAATGAAAGGAATCCATTTAATTTTCAATCGTCAGTTTGCAAATAATTTGCAAATAAATGTAATGTTATGTGTAGGTTTGTTTACCCCTTTGATGGCTTTTGTTGCCACCAAAAATGAAAACGAAAATGATATCCGTGACTGCCTATCAAAAATTGACCAAGTTAATAAAGAGAAACCCCTCGATCTAAACGCTGTAAATAATAGAAACGATACAGCCCTAATGATTGCCACTGTGAACAGTCAGAAGGAAATTGTAACATGGCTAGTCTCTAATGGTGCTTCAAATAGCTGCTTCAATAAAGATGGTTTAACGGTAAGTTTGGTCAAACCCTATAAAAATATTATTTATGGTATTATTAAGAGTAAATAATTTCTATAGAATTCTGTTCATTTTCAGGCATTGGGTTTAGCAGCCTCATTAGGAAGAGGGGATATGTGTGCCGTAATAATAAAAAACTCTCCTGCGAAATATTTAAAAGAAGTCAATGATGAAGGTTTTACTGTTTGCGAGATTGCTAAAAGATCAAGACGGCCAAAGGTTGCTTTCTATTTATTAAGTGGTGCATAAATGGTAGTTTATAATAATAAAATATTTAATGTGATTATTTTGTGTTTCAGATAGCAGGACTTTTATATGAACTCCAAATGAAGGAACTGAAAACGTCGGACTGTCACCCAATTCTGGAAGAGTTGGAAAAGTGTTTTGAAATCCAAGTGGAGCCAGAAATATCAGATTTGTAAGCTGTTTGTAAATTTAAAATGTAAATGTATCACCAAAAAAGCTGAAAGTATCGCCAATGAAAAACCTGAATGTGTCACCTATATATGTATTGGCAACCTTTATATGGTAATATAATCAAATAAAATCAATGCCAGAAAAACAACTGGTCACAACTTAAATTGTCACAAGTTTTATAAATGGTGGCGAATATAATGTATGATATGTTGGCGAGTTCAATTTTTCTGGCATTGAGTACACCAAAAATAATATAAAGGTGGCCAATTTAGGGATACTTTCAGTTTTTTGTGGGTACCCTTAAGTGGCAGCTTTTCTTAGTCAGTACTTTGAATATCTTTGAATATTTGTAATCTAATTAGTCACCTTTAATTATTTTGCCAACAGAGGGTTTCGAGCAGAAGAAAATGCAATTCAAAACCAGTTAGGAATGCCAATATTCCGAAAATACGCTAAATTGTTCCGGAGTCAAAACATTGATTTTGAAGTCTTTATGACCTTAAATAAAGAGAAACTGATTAAAATAGGAGTAGACGAGATGGGAGCTCTTCTGGCAATTCTTGAGAGCGTTTACAAAGCGAATTCCCAGGATTGGTCAAATACATGCCTACCAAGACTTCATGCAGATTTCTCGACACGTAAATTTTCGTATGGAAGAAAAAAATACTCACAGCCACCTGAGAATTTCGATCCTGAAACGCAGATATACAGAAATGCTAATGCCATTGCATACCAATCAAACATTTGTCGACAACTCATCCTTATCTCCGCCACACTGGATCAAATCAAGGATCGGATGCCTAATTTAATCCACGATTCTATGAAAATTAAAGATGTTGGCAAATTAACTGAAATGAAATATCTTTTACTTAAAATTGAAAGCTATATGAAAACTATTCGGATTACAGAGAAAAAGACTCGCAAGTTAGTAAAATCGGTAAGGCCCTATTTGTCGCATTAATTAAAGTTATTTTTCTCGCAAAATAAGTCAACTCATTTCTAATTAGACGAACGTTTCCTTTTTGCTTAGTTTCCCGGAAGATACATTAATGAAAGATTTATCCGTGAAGATGAAATTGTAGCTTCAGATTTGGAAAAAAATAAATCGATTATAAGTGTTGAAGCAAGTAAATGGAAACGAATCGCTTATTGGTGTGTTTTTCGGGTAGTTTCCTTTATTCTGCTACCCAGTACAAAGAATTTGACTTGAAGTAGATACTGGATATGTGAAGCAAGTTGAACGGATTTCGGATTTATGCTTATTAGATTTTCTTGACTGATGGAAAATTATTATTATATTTTATGTACGATTTCTATCATATTAGGTTGGTATTGAGATTACAAATATAATATATCGGTGTATCCTTTAATCACTGAAGATATTTACTACCCATATATTTATAGTACACTAGTATATCAGATTAACGTTTTATTACATGTGTTATTAAAATTTAACTAATAACGACCCTAATAAATCGAATGCCAATTAATAAAGTGTTAGCACCAAAACTTTACATTATTTCATGACTCACCCTATAGGGACCGTGCACATGTAGGATGAGTGACGTCACCCATGTTATAAGGCATAGGGCTTATCCAACGGGTTCTAGATTTGCTATTGTAGGCAAGAAATTTTTATTTTTGGAATTCTGATCAATGTTTTCAGAAACTTCATCATTTGAAGTTATTTTACATATATTAAAATAATTTTTTTGAAAATTCCATCTTATTTAAATAATTTTTTTAAAAAGTCAACTTTACATGTAATTGAGTTGGAGACAGAAAATAACTCCAACGACTTTCATGCCTTGTTGGGGGCCCCATTTAAACCATTGCATAGCTCAGAGCCCTGCAATAGGGATTCTACTGTAACCATGCCCACCATCTAACGTTGTGCACGCTACCAATATGTAGTATAGTGTAGTATGTACAAAGAGCGGCATTTCTCGAGGGGTCCAGATAAATACCCGAACACCCGAACGGTATATACCCGAACACCCGAATTGTATATACCCGAACACCCGAACGGACAGTTTAGAGGTGGGATCGAAAATAAAAATTTTAAGTATTCATATTAAGTAGAAAATCTACTCTGGCTTAGAGAACACCGCAGTATACGGTAAAAACGAAGTCTTAAAAATGTGAACTGAAAATAAAACCTTAGAAATGAACGTTTATGGGACATGCCCATTAAACGAAGGGACATGGCCATTAAACGAAGGGACATGGCCATTAAACGAAGGGACATGGCCATTAAACGAAGGACATGGCATTTAAATGACCAGGGCATTTAACAAAATGACCAGGGCATTTAACAAAATGACCAGGGCATTTAACAAAATGACCAGGGCATTTAACAAAATGACCAGGGCATTTAACAAAATGACCAGGGCATTTAACAAAATGACCAGGGCATTTAACAAAATGACCAGGGCATTTAACAAAATGACCAGGGCATTTAACAAAATGACCAGGGCATTTAACAAAATGACCAGGGCATTTAACAAAATGACCAGGGCATTTAACAAAATGACCAGGGCATTTAACAAAATGACCAGGGCATTTAACAAAATGACCAGGGCATTTAACAAAATGACCAGGGCATTTAACAAAATGACCAGGGCATTTAACAAAATGACCAGGGCATTTAACAAAATGACCAGGGCATTTAACAAAATGACCAGGGCATTTAACAAAATGACCAGGGCATTTAACAAAATGACCAGGGCATTTAACAAAATGACCAGGGCATTTAACAAAATGACCAGGGCATTTAACAAAATGACCAGGGCATTTAACAAAATGACCAGGGCATTTAACAAAATGACCAGGGCATTTAACAAAATGACCAGGGCATTTAACAAAATGACCAGGGCATTTAACAAAATGACCAGGGCATTTAACAAAATGACCAGGGCATTTAACAAAATGACCAGGGCATTTAACAAAATGACCAGGGCATTTAACAAAATGACCAGGGCATTTAACAAAATGACCAGGGCATTTAACAAAATGACCAGGGCATTTAACAAAATGACCAGGGCATTTAACAAAATGACCAGGGCATTTAACAAAATGACCAGGGCATTTAACAAAATGACCAGGGCATTTAACAAAATGACCAGGGCATTTAACAAAATGACCAGGGCATTTAACAAAATGACCAGGGCATTTAACAAAATGACCAGGGCATTTAACAAAATGACCAGGGCATTTAACAAAATGACCAGGGCATTTAACAAAATGACCAGGGCATTTAACAAAATGACCAGGGCATTTAACAAAATGACCAGGGCATTTAACAAAATGACCAGGGCATTTAACAAAATGACCAGGGCATTTAACAAAATGACCAGGGCATTTAACAAAATGACCAGGGCATTTAACAAAATGACCAGGGCATTTAACAAAATGACCAGGGCATTTAACAAAATGACCAGGGCATTTAACAAAATGACCAGGGCATTTAACAAAATGACCAGGGCATTTAACAAAATGACCAGGGCATTTAACAAAATGACCAGGGCATTTAACAAAATGACCAGGGCATTTAACAAAATGACCAGGGCATTTAACAAAATGACCAGGGCATTTAACAAAATGACCAGGGCATTTAACAAAATGACCAGGGCATTTAACAAAATGACCAGGGCATTTAACAAAATGACCAGGGCATTTAACAAAATGACCAGGGCATTTAACAAAATGACCAGGGCATTTAACAAAATGACCAGGGCATTTAACAAAATGACCAGGGCATTTAAAAAATTGACCAGGGCATTTAACAAAATGACCAGGGCATTTAAAAAATTGACCAGGGCATTTAAAAAATTGACCAGGGCATTTAACAAAATGACCGAGCATTTAAAAAATTGACCAGGGCATTTAACAAAATGACCAGGGCATTTAAAAAATTGACCAGGGCATTTAACAAAATGACCAGGGCATTTAACAAAATGACCAGGGCATTTAACAAAATGACCAGGGCATTTAACAAAATGACCAGGGCATTTAACAAAATGACCAGGGCATTTAACAAAATGACCAGGGAATTTAACAAAATGACCAGGGCATTTAACAAAATGACCAGGGCATTTAACAAAATGACCAGGGCATTTAACAAAATGACCAGGGCATTTAACAAAATGACCAGGGCATTTAACAAAATGACCAGGGCATTTAACAAAATGACCAGGGCATTTAACAAAATGACCAGGGCATTTAACAAAATGACCAGGGCATTTAACAAAATGACGAGGGCATTTAACAAAATGACGAGGGCATTTAACAAAATGACCAGGGCATTTAACAAAATGACCAGGGCATTTAACAAAATGACGAGGGCATTTAACAAAATGACGAGGGCATTTAACAAAATGACCAGGGCATTTAACAAAATGACGAGGGCATTTAACAAAATGACCAGGGCATTTAACAAAATGACGAGGGCATTTAACAAAATGACCAGGGCATTTAACAAAATGACGAGGGCATTTAACAAAATGACCAGGGCATTTAACAAAATGACGAGGGCATTTAACAAAATGACCAGGGCATTTAACAAAATGACCAGGGCATTTAACAAAATGACCAGGGCATTTAACAAAATGACCAGGGCATTTAACAAAATGACCAGGGCATTTAACAAAATGACCAGGGCATTTAACAAAATGACCAGGGCATTTAACAAAATGACCAGGGCATTTAACAAAATGACCAGGGCATTTAACAAAATGACCAGGGCATTTAACAAAATGACCAGGGCATTTAACAAAATGACCAGGGCATTTAACAAAATGACCAGGGCATTTAACAAAATGACCAGGGCATTTAACAAAATGACCAGGGCATTTAACAAAATGACCAGGGCATTTAACAAAATGACCAGGGCATTTAACAAAATGACCAGGGCATTTAACAAAATGACCAGGGCATTTAACAAAATGACCAGGGCATTTAACAAAATGACCAGGGCATTTAACAAAATGACCAGGGCATTTAACAAAATGACCAGGGCATTTAACAAAATGACCAGGGCATTTAACAAAATGACCAGGGCATTTAACAAAATGACCAGGGCATTTAACAAAATGACCAGGGCATTTAACAAAATGACCAGGGCATTTAACAAAATGACCAGGGCATTTAACAAAATGACCAGGGCATTTAACAAAATGACCAGGGCATTTAACAAAATGACCAGGGCATTTAACAAAATGACCAGGGCATTTAACAAAATGACCAGGGCATTTAACAAAATGACCAGGGCATTTAACAAAATGACCAGGGCATTTAACAAAATGACCAGGGCATTTAACAAAATGACCAGGGCATTTAACAAAATGACCAGGGCATTTAACAAAATGACCAGGGCATTTAACAAAATGACCAGGGCATTTAACAAAATGACCAGGGCATTTAACAAAATGACCAGGGCATTTAACAAAATGACCAGGGCATTTAACAAAATGACCAGGGCATTTAACAAAATGACCAGGGCATTTAACAAAATGACCAGGGCATTTAACAAAATGACCAGGGCATTTAACAAAATGACCAGGGCATTTAACAAAATGACCAGGGCATTTAACAAAATGACCAGGGCATTTAACAAAATGACCAGGGCATTTAACAAAATGACCAGGGCATTTAACAAAATGACCAGGGCATTTAACAAAATGACGAGGGCATTTAACAAAATGACGAGGGCATTTAACAAAATGACCAGGGCATTTAACAAAATGACGAGGGCATTTAACAAAATGACGAGGGCATTTAACAAAATGACCAGGGCATTTAACAAAATGACCAGGGCATTTAACAAAATGACCAGGGCATTTAACAAAATGACCAGGGCATTTAACAAAATGACCAGGGCATTTAACAAAATGACCAGGGCATTTAACAAAATGACCAGGGCATTTAACAAAATGACCAGGGCATTTAACAAAATGACCAGGGCATTGAACAAAATGACCAGGGCATTTAACAAAATGACCAGGGCATTTAACAAAATGACCAGGGCATTTAACAAAATGACCAGGGCATTTAACAAAATGACCAGGGCATTTAACAAAATGACCAGGGCATTTAACAAAATGACCAGGGCATTTAACAAAATGACCAGGGCATTTAACAAAATGACCAGGGCATTTAACAAAATGACCAGGGCATTTAACAAAATGACCAGGGCATTTAACAAAATGACCAGGGCATTTAACAAAATGACCACGGCATTTAACAAAATGACCAGGGCATTTAACAAAATGACCACGGCATTTAACAAAATGACCAGGGCATTTAACAAAATGACGAGGGCATTTAACAAAATGACCAGGGCATTTAACAAAATGACCAGGGCATTTAACAAAATGACGAGGGCATTTAACAAAATGACCAGGGCATTTAACAAAATGACCACGGCATTTAACAAAATGACCAGGGCATTTAACAAAATGACCACGGCATTTAACAAAATGACCAGGGCATTTAACAAAATGACCAGGGCATTTAACAAAATGACCAGGGCATTTAACAAAATGACCAGGGCATTTAACAAAATGACCAGGGCATTTAACAAAATGACCAGGGCATTTAACAAAATGACCAGGGCATTTAACAAAATGACCAGGGCATTTAACAAAATGACCAGGGCATTTAAAAAATGACCAGGGCATTTAACAAAATGACCATGTCATTTTCAAAATGACCAGGGCATTTAACAAAATGACCGAGCATTTAAAAAATTGACCAGGGCATTTAACAAAATGACCAGGGCATTTAAAAAAATGACCAGAGGATTTAACAAAATGACCAGGGCATTTAACAAAATGACCTAGGCATTTAACAAAATGACCAGGGCATTTAACAAAATGACCAGGGCATTTAACAAAATGACCAGGGCATTTAACAAAATGACCAGGGCATTTAACAAAATGACCAGGGCATTTAACAAAATGACCAGGGCATTTAACAAAATGACCAGGGCATTTAACAAAATGACCAGGGCATTTAACAAAATGACCAGGGCATTTAAAAAATTGACCAGGGCATTTAACAAAATGACCAGGGCATTTAAAAAATTGACCAGGGCATTTAACAAAATGACCAGGGCATTTAAAAAATTGACCAGGGCATTTAACAAAATGACCAGGGCATTTAAAAAATTGACCAGGGCATTTAACAAAATGACCAGGGCATTTAAAAAATTGACCAGGGCATTTAACAAAATGACCAGGGCATTTAAAAAATTGACCAGGGCATTTAACAAAATGACCAGGGCATTTAAAAAATTGACCAGGGCATTTAACAAAATGACCAGGGCATTTAAAAAATTGACCAGGGCATTTAACAAAATGACCAGGGCATTTAAAAAATTGACCAGGGCATTTAACAAAATGACCAGGGCATTTAAAAAATTGACCAGGGCATTTAACAAAATGACCAGGGCATTTAAAAAATTGACCAGGGCATTTAACAAAATGACCAGGGCATTTAAAAAATTGACCAGGGCATTTAACAAAATGACCAGGGCATTTAAAAAATTGACCAGGGCATTTAACAAAATGACCAGGGCATTTAAAAAATTGACCAGGGCATTTAACAAAATGACCAGGGCATTTAAAAAATTGACCAGGGCATTTAACAAAATGACCAGGGCATTTAAAAAATTGACCAGGGCATTTAACAAAATGACCAGGGCATTTAAAAAATTGACCAGGGCATTTAACAAAATGACCAGGGCATTTAAAAAATTGACCAGGGCATTTAACAAAATGACCAGGGCATTTAAAAAATTGACCAGGGCATTTAACAAAATGACCAGGGCATTTAAAAAATTGACCAGGGCATTTAACAAAATGACCAGGGCATTTAAAAAATTGACCAGGGCATTTAACAAAATGACCAGGGCATTTAAAAAATTGACCAGGGCATTTAACAAAATGACCAGGGCATTTAAAAAATTGACCAGGGCATTTAACAAAATGACCAGGGCATTTAAAAAATTGACCAGGGCATTTAACAAAATGACCAGGGCATTTAAAAAATTGACCAGGGCATTTAACAAAATGACCAGGGCATTTAACAAAATGACCAGGGCATTTAAAAAATTGACCAGGGCATTTAACAAAATGACCAGGGCATTTAAAAAATTGACCAGGGCATTTAACAAAATGACCAGGGCATTTAAAAAATTGACCAGGGCATTTAACAAAATGACCAGGGCATTTAAAAAATTGACCAGGGCATTTAACAAAATGACCAGGGCATTTAAAAAATTGACCAGGGCATTTAACAAAATGACCAGGGCATTTAAAAAATTGACCAGGGCATTTAACAAAATGACCAGGGCATTTAAAAAATTGACCAGGGCATTTAACAAAATGACCAGGGCATTTAAAAAATTGACCAGGGCATTTAACAAAATGACCAGGGCATTTAAAAAATTGACCAGGGCATTTAACAAAATGACCAGGGCATTTAAAAAATTGACCAGGGCATTTAACAAAATGACCAGGGCATTTAAAAAATTGACCAGGGCATTTAACAAAATGACCAGGGCATTTAAAAAATTGACCAGGGCATTTAACAAAATGACCAGGGCATTTAAAAAATTGACCAGGGCATTTAACAAAATGACCAGGGCATTTAAAAAATTGACCAGGGCATTTAACAAAATGACCAGGGCATTTAAAAAATTGACCAGGGCATTTAACAAAATGACCAGGGCATTTAAAAAATTGACCAGGGCATTTAACAAAATGACCAGGGCATTTAAAAAATTGACCAGGGCATTTAACAAAATGACCAGGGCATTTAAAAAATTGACCAGGGCATTTAACAAAATGACCAGGGCATTTAAAAAATTGACCAGGGCATTTAACAAAATGACCAGGGCATTTAACAAAATGACCAGGGCATTTAACAAAATGACCAGGGCATTTAACAAAATGACCAGGGCATTTAACAAAATGACCAGGGCATTTAACAAAATGACCAGGGCATTTAACAAAATGACCAGGGCATTTAACAAAATGACCAGGGCATTTAACAAAATGACCAGAGCATTTAACAAAATGACCAGGGCATTTAACAAAATGACCAGGGCATTTAACAAAATGACCAGGGCATTTAACAAAATGACCAGGGCATTTAACAAAATGACCAGGGCATTTAACAAAATGACCAGGGCATTTAACAAAATGACCAGGGCATTTAACAAAATGACCAGGGCATTTAACAAAATGACCAGGGCATTTAACAAAATGACCAGGGCATTTAACAAAATGACCAGGGCATTTAACAAAATGACCAGGGCATTTAACAAAATGACCAGGGCATTTAACAAAATGACCAGGGCATTTAACAAAATGACCAGGGCATTTAACAAAATGACCAGGGCATTTAACAAAATGACCAGGGCATTTAACAAAATGACCAGGGCATTTAACAAAATGACCAGGGCATTTAACAAAATGACCAGGGCATTTAACAAAATGACCAGGGCATTTAACAAAATGACCAGGGCATTTAACAAAATGACCAGGGCATTTAACAAAATGACCAGGGCATTTAACAAAATGACCAGGGCATTTAACAAAATGACCAGGGCATTTAACAAAATGACCAGGGCATTTAACAAAATGACCAGGGCATTTAACAAAATGACCAGGGCATTTAACAAAATGACCAGGGCATTTAACAAAATGACCAGGGCATTTAACAAAATGACCAGGGCATTTAACAAAATGACCAGGGCATTTAACAAAATGACCAGGGCATTTAACAAAATGACCAGGGCATTTAACAAAATGACCAGGGCATTTAACAAAATGACCAGGGCATTTAACAAAATGACCAGGGCATTTAACAAAATGACCAGGGCATTTAACAAAATGACCAGGGCATTTAACAAAATGACCAGGGCATTTAACAAAATGACCAGGGCATTTAACAAAATGACCAGGGCATTTAACAAAATGACCAGGGCATTTAACAAAATGACCAGGGCATTTAACAAAATGACCAGGGCATTTAACAAAATGACCAGGGCATTTAACAAAATGACCAGGGCATTTAACAAAATGACCAGGGCATTTAACAAAATGACCAGGGCATTTAACAAAATGACCAGGGCATTTAACAAAATGACCAGGGCATTTAACAAAATGACCAGGGCATTTAACAAAATGACCAGGGCATTTAACAAAATGACCAGGGCATTTAACAAAATGACCAGGGCATTTAACAAAATGACCAGGGCATTTAACAAAATGACCAGGGCATTTAACAAAATGACCAGGGCATTTAACAAAATGACCAGGG
This sequence comes from Yoshiicerus persimilis, assembly GCA_020352615.2. Taxonomy (NCBI): domain Eukaryota; kingdom Metazoa; phylum Arthropoda; class Collembola; order Entomobryomorpha; family Tomoceridae; genus Yoshiicerus; species Yoshiicerus persimilis. The sequence continues at coordinate 36,132,919 of CM036943.2, read as the reverse complement.
CATTTAACAAAATGACCAGGGCATTTAACAAAATGACCAGGGCATTTAACAAAATGACCAGGGCATTTAACAAAATGACCAGGGCATTTAACAAAATGACCAGCGCATTTAAAAAATTGACCAGGGCATTTAACAAAATGACCAGCGCATTTAAAAAATTGACCAGGGCATTTAACAAAATGACCAGCGCATTTAAAAAATTGACCAGGGCATTTAACAAAATGACCAGGGCATTTAACAAAATGACCAGCGCATTTAAAAAATTGACCAGGGCATTTAAAAAATTGACCAGGGCATTTAACTATCGTGACCATAGCCGTTACATTAACGATCGTTATGACCGATTTTTAAACAATTTACTTGATTTGTTACATAGGGTGATATTTGTTAAATCGACTTACTAATTCGGGTACCCGATATATTAATTCAGGTAGTCGACCTATTAAATCGGGTACTCGACCTATTAATTTGAGCATTCGACCAATTAAATCGGGTAGCCGAACAATTAAATCGGATACCCGACCTAATAAACCAAGTGCCCGACTTATTAAATAGGCCACCCGGCTTATTAAATCCGACACCCGATTTATTAACAATCAAACTTACTATGGCATTTAACAAAATGACCAGGGCAATTAACAAAATGACCAAAGCAATTAACAAAATGACCAGGGCATTTAACAAAATGACCAGGGCATTTAACAAAATGACCAGGGCATTTAACAAAATGACCAGGGCATTTAACAAAATGACCAGGGCATTTAACAAAATGACCAGGGCATTTAACAAAATGACCAGGGCATTTAACAAAATGACCAGGGCATTTAACAAAATGACCAGGGCATTTAACAAAATGACCAAGGCATTTAACACAATGACCAGGGCATTTAACAAAATGACCAGGGCTTTTAACAAAATGACCAGGGCATTTAACAAAATGACCAGGGCGTTAGGGCATTTAACAAAATGACCAGGGCATTTAACAAAATGACCAGGGCATTTAAAAAATTGACCAGTTATTATCGTGACCATAGCCGTTACATTAACGATCGTTATGACCGATTTTTAAACAATTTTCTTGATTTGTTACATAGGGTGATATTTGTTAAATCGACTTACTAATTCAAGTACCCGATCTATTAATTCAGGTAGTCGACCTATTAAATCGGGTACTCGACCTATTAATTTGAGCATTGGGCCAATTAAATCGGGTAGCCGAACAATTAAATCGGATACCCGACCTAATAAACCAAGTGCCCGACTTATTAAATAGGCCACCCGGCTTATTAAATCCGACACCCGATTTATTAACAATCAAACTTACTATGGCATTTAACAAAATGACCAGGGCAATTAACAAAATGACCAAAGCAATTAACAAAATGACCAGGGCATTTAACAAAATGCCATGGCGTTAAAACTAAATGCCATGGCGTTAAAACTAAATGCCATGGCGTTAAAACTAAATGCCATGGCGTTAAAACTAAATGCCATGGCGTTAAAACTAAATGCCATGGCGTTAAAACTAAATGCCATGGCGTTAAAACTAAATGCCATGGCGTTAAAACTAAATGCCATGGCGTTAAAACTAAATGCCATGGCGTTAAAACTAAATGCCATGGCGTTAAAACTAAATGCCATGGCGTTAAAACTAAATGCCATGGCGTTAAAACTAAATGCCATGGCGTTAAAACTAAATGCCATGGCGTTAAAACTAAATGCCATGGCGTTAAAACTAAATGCCATGGCGTTAAAACTAAATGCCATGGCGTTAAAACTAAATGCCATGGCGTTAAAACTAAATGCCATGGCGTTAAAACTAAATGCCATGGCGTTAAAACTAAATGCCATGGCGTTAAAACTAAATGCCATGGCGTTAAAACTAAATGCCATGGCGTTAAAACTAAATGCCATGGCGTTAAAACTAAATGCCATGGCGTTAAAACTAAATGCCATGGCGTTAAAACTAAATGCCATGGCGTTAAAACTAAATGCCATGGCGTTAAAACTAAATGCCATGGCGTTAAAACTAAATGCCATGGCGTTAAAACTAAATGCCATGGCGTTAAAACTAAATGCCATGGCGTTAAAACTAAATGCCATGGCGTTAAAACTAAATGCCATGGCGTTAAAACTAAATGCCATGGCGTTAAAACTAAATGCCATGGCGTTAAAACTAAATGCCATGGCGTTAAAACTAAATGCCATGGCGTTAAAACTAAATGCCATGGCGTTAAAACTAAATGCCATGGCGTTAAAACTAAATGCCATGGCGTTAAAACTAAATGCCATGGCGTTAAAACTAAATGCCATGGCGTTAAAACTAAATGCCATGGCGTTAAAACTAAATGCCATGGCGTTAAAACTAAATGCCATGGCGTTAAAACTAAATGCCATGGCGTTAAAACTAAATGCCATGGCGTTAAAACTAAATGCCATGGCGTTAAAACTAAATGCCATGGCGTTAAAACTAAATGCCATGGCGTTAAAACTAAATGCCATGGCGTTAAAACTAAATGCCATGGCGTTAAAACTAAATGCCATGGCGTTAAAACTAAATGCCATGGCGTTAAAACTAAATGCCATGGCGTTAAAACTAAATGCCATGGCGTTAAAACTAAATGCCATGGCGTTAAAACTAAATGCCATGGCGTTAAAACTAAATGCCATGGCGTTAAAACTAAATGCCATGGCGTTAAAACTAAATGCCATGGCGTTAAAACTAAATGCCATGGCGTTAAAACTAAATGCCATGGCGTTAAAACTAAATGCCATGGCGTTAAAACTAAATGCCATGGCGTTAAAACTAAATGCCATGGCGTTAAAACTAAATGCCATGGCGTTAAAACTAAATGCCATGGCGTTAAAACTAAATGCCATGGCGTTAAAACTAAATGCCATGGCGTTAAAACTAAATGCCATGGCGTTAAAACTAAATGCCATGGCGTTAAAACTAAATGCCATGGCGTTAAAACTAAATGCCATGGCGTTAAAACTAAATGCCATGGCGTTAAAACTAAATGCCATGGCGTTAAAACTAAATGCCATGGCGTTAAAACTAAATGCCATGGCGTTAAAACTAAATGCCATGGCGTTAAAACTAAATGCCATGGCGTTAAAACTAAATGCCATGGCGTTAAAACTAAATGCCATGGCGTTAAAACTAAATGCCATGGCGTTAAAACTAAATGCCATGGCGTTAAAACTAAATGCCATGGCGTTAAAACTAAATGCCATGGCGTTAAAACTAAATGCCATGGCGTTAAAACTAAATGCCATGGCGTTAAAACTAAATGCCATGGCGTTAAAACTAAATGCCATGGCGTTAAAACTAAATGCCATGGCGTTAAAACTAAATGCCATGGCGTTAAAACTAAATGCCATGGCGTTAAAACTAAATGCCATGGCGTTAAAACTAAATGCCATGGCGTTAAAACTAAATGCCATGGCGTTAAAACTAAATGCCATGGCGTTAAAACTAAATGCCATGGCGTTAAAACTAAATGCCATGGCGTTAAAACTAAATGCCATGGCGTTAAAACTAAATGCCATGGCGTTAAAACTAAATGCCATGGCGTTAAAACTAAATGCCATGGCGTTAAAACTAAATGCCATGGCGTTAAAACTAAATGCCATGGCGTTAAAACTAAATGCCATGGCGTTAAAACTAAATGCCATGGCGTTAAAACTAAATGCCATGGCGTTAAAACTAAATGCCATGGCGTTAAAACTAAATGCCATGGCGTTAAAACTAAATGCCATGGCGTTAAAACTAAATGCCATGGCGTTAAAACTAAATGCCATGGCGTTAAAACTAAATGCCATGGCGTTAAAACTAAATGCCATGGCGTTAAAACTAAATGCCATGGCGTTAAAACTAAATGCCATGGCGTTAAAACTAAATGCCATGGCGTTAAAACTAAATGCCATGGCGTTAAAACTAAATGCCATGGCGTTAAAACTAAATGCCATGGCGTTAAAACTAAATGCCACGGCGTAAGTTCGTTTTTTAAGGCGGAATTTTCAAAGGTATATTTGTATAGTGGGATGTTTAAGGTGGAATTTTAATGTGGTATTTTCAAGGTAGTATTTATAAGTTCGCGTTTTTAAAGTGGTAATTTTAGGGTGTGTATTTATTGTGGGTCTTTAAGACTGGTTCCCTATAGTATGATATGACCTACTGTCTGGTGTCCGAAAGTTTAAAATATGCTGTTGGGTACCCTGTTTTATTGAAATTACTTTTCGGGCACCTGATAGTATGAAATGTCTTGTCGAGTATCCGTATAAAATAACATATTGTCGGGTTCCTGTGAGTATAATATATATTGCCGGGTAACCAACTGTATAATATACAGGGAGAACCACTAGAAAGTATCCGTGGGGCTTACAGTTTTATAAGGAAATACATGGGTATTTAATGTGCCCCTTTTGGCTTTACTCGGAAAATCATAACCCACACACATACATACCACGATATTGACTACTGCATGGTTAGTCATGGATAGTTTCTAGGGGCTCTCGCTGTAAATTGTGAGGTTTCCGAAGGTATAAAACATATATTTGGTCGGGTTGCACAAAAATATTAAATATATCCCTAGTGTAAAATTCTTATAAGATCTATCAAAGAACTTATATTTAAATAGTATGGTTGCCTAGCAAAATTTTTTCATATAATTTCTATCATATTTCTTACAAGAAAAATATAATGTGACATACAATTTCTCTGTGAGACAAGTTCTTACATTTATCTTGCATGTTCTATACATTTTCAATGCAATGCAAATTATAATTTGGTTGCATGGCTACCCGTCCAACAATTTCAAGTTCTACGTAAGAAGTATGCGAGATCGAATTATAATATTTCCATATGAACGGTCTCATTTTCTTCTTATATTTGCATTACACGAACATTTCTGCTTACATCGTACATTACACTAGTCTTTTTTACCCGTTCTACGAACAGGTGAATAACCCAAATTGGCAATCAGAAAATGCAGGAACAACAATATTTACAATTATCAAAATTGGCTATGAGAAAACTTAAGACATGAAAGACAACCGTATTTGGATAAAAGGTTAGGGGATATTTGGGGATAATTAGCGATCTGAGAAGGTTAATTGTAAAAATCCCACCTATAATATCCTTTCTCACTTCTGGAAAATGCTGAAACAGTACTTTAATGTTATAAGATAAGATTCTATAATACCATCGAGATTATATGCAAACAACAATCAAATAAAGAAATCGCAATACATTTTGCATTTCTAAATAGAGCAAATCTTATCACATCTTATCTTAATTGTCACAAACACTTTCTTTCGTGTTTTTGTAAGTTTTCCTTACTTGTGTACATCTTGGGGCACAAAGAGCAAGAATATGACACCTTGTCATGAACCATTTTAGCATGTTTAGTCAAATTGTAGCTGCGGCTAAATCCAGCATCACAGATTTTACAAAAAAATGCTTTCCTGTTTTTCAGAACAGTATCTTCTAGGCATTCCTTATTGAACTTTTGGAATGCATTATCCCTTAGAAGCACTTCATTTTCCCTTTGAAGCAATTCCTTTTTTCTCTTTACCAAATCTTCTTCTTTTCTTAAAATTTCAGCTTCTTGTTGCATAACTTTTTCCTCTCTCTGCATTAATTTCTTTTCCCTTTTTTCAAAACATGCACAACTATCACACTTATGCAGTGCAACCGAACAATTAGACATGTTGAGCATACTCTGACATTTTGCAAACTCAAGCTCCAGTCTTCCCTGTCGTAATTTCTTTTCGCATTCCCGAACTTCTTTAACTTCATTTTTCCATTTAGCTAACCAGTCAGGGTTATCTTTAAGCTTTGGAAATTTTAAATGCGATATGGATGGCAGCAGATTGATTAAATTCTGGGTGGGTTTTTCTTTGGAGACAGCATTTTGTTTGGAGATAGACATTTCGTAAGAGACAGCTTTTTGTTTCGAGACAGCATTTATTTTCGAGGCAGGTTTTTGTTTCGAGGCAGGCGTTTGTTTCGAGACAGCATTTAGTTTCGAGGCAGGTTTTTGTTTCGAGGGAGGTTTTTGTTTCGAGGATAGCTTTTGTTTCGGGACAGGTTTTTCGATCGCGGCAGGCTTTTCGCTCGAGGCAGGTTTTTCGCTCGAGGCAAGTTTTTCGCTCGAGGCAGGCTTTTCACTTGAGGCATGTTTTTCGCTCGAAGCAGGTTTTTCGCTCAAGGCAGGTTTTTCGCTCAAGACAGGTTTTTCGCTCAAGGCAGGTTTTCCGCTCGAGGCAGGTTTTTCGCTAGAGGCAAGTTTTTCGCTCGAGGCAGGTTTTTCACTTGAGGTATGTTTTTCGCTCGAGGCAGGTTTTTCACTTGAGGTATGTTTTTCGCTTGAGGCAGGTTTTTCGCTCAAGGCAGGTTTTTCGCTCAAGGCAGGTTTTTTGCTCAAAGCAGATTTTTCGCTCGAGGCAGGCTGGCTGTTCGAAACCGGCATTTTACAACACCTGGAAGAATTCTCTTTAAAATCTGTCTTGCCCTTTAAAAGTGCAATGCTTCGTTGTAGGTTTTCGGTGAACTCCATTTGAATCTGTAAATAAAATATATTCCATTATATTTTATCATTCCATTCTTTCAATAGATTATTAATTCAATATTATTATTACCGAACTGGAGACGTTTAGTAGGACCGAACTGACGATGTTTAGTAGGACCGCACTGGCGACGTTTAGTAGGACAGAACTGACGACGTTTAGTAGGACCGAACTGGCGACGTTAGTGGGACCGAGCTGGTGACGTTTAGTGGGACCGAGCTGGTGACGTTTAGTTGGACCGAGCTGAAAAAGTATAAATAGCTTTTCATTGAAAATCATCTACAATTTGATTTTCTTTTGCTGTTGAACAATAAAAATATCTCAAACACACATTTCATTGTTCCACAGCAATAGAAAATCAAATTGTTGATGATTTTCATGGCTGTAGAGCAGTGAAATAAAATATATTCCATTATATTTTATCATTCCATTACATTCTTTATTATAAAATTATTACCGAACTGGCGACGTTTAGTAGGACCGAACTGACGACGTTTAGTAGGACCGCACTGGCGACGTTTAGTAGGACAGAACTGACGACGTTTAGTAGGACAGAACTGACGACGTTTAGTAGGACCGAACTGACGACGTTTAGTAGGACCGAACTGACGACGTTTAGTAGGACCGAACTGACGACGTTTAGTAGGACCGAACTGACGACGTTTAGTAGGACCGCACTGGCGACGTTTAGTAGGACAGAACTGACGACGTTTAGTGGGACAGAACTGGTGACGTTTAGTAGGACAGAACTGGTGACGTTTAGTAGGACAGAACTGGCGACGTTAGTGGGACCGAGCTGAAAAAATATAAATAGCATTTCATTGAAAATCATCTACAATTTGATTTCCTTTTGCTGTTGAACAATGAAATGTGTGTTTGAAATATTTTTATTGTTCAACAGCAAAAGAAAATCAAATTGTTGATGATTTTCATCGCTCAAATGAAAATCATCTACAATATGATTTTCGTCGTTCAAATGAAAATCATCAACAATTTGATTTTCTTTTGCTGTTGAACAATAAAAATATCTCAAACATACATTTCATTGTTCAACAGCAAAAGAAAATCAAATTGTTGATGATTTTCATTGCTGTTGAGCAGTGAATGGAACTCACCAGTAGACAGGCAGCAGTAGACAGGCACCAGTAGTAGACAGCCAGAAATCAAAAAAGTCGGGAGCGATAGAGAATCGTGCGACGTGTGCGTGCTGAATGTTGCGTTTGAATGAGAGAGGATGGAGGAGTGCGGCAGACGGGGACAGGAGCCGGGGAGGGAAGAGAAGAGTGGTGTGCGCGAAAAGAGAGTTGAGATTTTGCGCATGGAGAAAAGAAAGGGAATGCAAAATAGAATCTCCGCCATGTGTAACCATGGCGGTGCTGTTCCTTTTCCGCATTCTTTTCTCACAGTTGTTATTTTACAAATGGAAAAATCAATAAATGATGTCATTTTTGGTCACCATAGCCAATCATATCAAGAATAAAAGTGGACAACTGTAAAATAAGGATATGATTTTACGTCTAAAATTAAATATTATATCGTCGGCTACCAAAGCAACATCAAAATAGGAAATTATTTTCCAGGTTTATGTATTTACTAAACAAAATTGGGACATCTATCAAAAGTATTTTGCTGATTCGGGCTCACTCAAGCCTTTTGATAACGCAGAAGGTATTGCGACTTTTGGAAAATTGTCCATATTTTCTTCCTCTGACATTGTACCTTAAAGTGTAAGCAAGAAAGTTGTGGACATGTATCTGGCTTTCGAAAGAAGCATTACACTTCCATGGAATATATATCAGCAGAATTTCTATTATGACGGTTTACATGGAATTTTCAGACTTTGTTGCGGCTGTTTTTCAGTAATTTTGCTCCGATTTCGTTCATGAAAGTCGTAGGAGGCTGTGTAATGCCTCTTTCAAAAGCCGGATACATTTCCCACGACTTTCTTGCTTACACCGTAAGGTGCAATGTTGCAATAAAAATATATGGACAATTTTCCATAAAGTCGCAATACTTTCCTGGATAAATCTGAATTCGCCCGTATCCGATGCAGCTGCAGTTGGTGATGTTGTTAATGTGTCTCTGTCTGTGCACCGTAGCGACTTGTACTAAAATGTCTTCTTTTTAACCATCTCCCTTACACAAAATCGAAATTTTGTTTCGCCTCTAACTCATAATAGCACTAGATACCGTAGGTACTCAGTACTCACACTAACACGCATTTTGAAACCACTATTTAACATTGATTTTCACCGTTTCGAACTTAATTTTAACACAAAAACTCTTTACTTTGAATTTCAGAACATTTATATTACATATTATTAGAGGTAGTTGGTACTTGGTAGTGCATGATAATTATAAGATGATTTCATATTGGATATTATAATTTAAATGTACTGTGGTCATGCATCATTCATATAAGTTCTTTGATAGAAATGTGTAAGTTGTCATATAATGGTCATGTAAGAACTTTCTATGTTCTTGCATTGAAATTATAAGAAATATATATGGAATTGGTCTCAATAACCATATTATTTCTTATAAGGAAACTATGGCAATTTTTGCGTAAGGGATAACCCAGTTACCGAAGTGTATAAAATATAAGGTCGGGTTTCCGAAAGTATAAAAGATAAGACCGAGTTCCTTAAGTATAAAATATAAGGTTGGGTTCCGAAAGTACAAAATATAAGGTCGGGTTCTGAAAGTACAAAATATAATTTCGGGTTCCGAAAGTATGAAATATAAGGTCGAGTTAACGAAAGTATAAAATGAAGGTTTGAGTTCTCGAAAGTATAAAATATAAGGCCGAGTTCCCGAAAATATAAGGTAGAGTTTCCAAAAATATACAGCAAAATACCACGCTATAATTCCATTCCGAAAATACCACCCTAAAAATACCACGCGACAATTCCACTATGAAAACACCACCCTAAAAATACCACACTAAAATACAGCCTTAAAAACTCCACCTTAAAAACTCCACCTCAAAATACCACCTTAAAAATACCACCTTAAAAGTACCACCTTAAAAATACCACCTTAAAAATAACACCTTAAAAAAAACCTTAAAAATAACACCTTAAAAATAACATCTTAAAAATAACACCTTATAAATAACACCTTAAAAATAACCCCTTATAAATAACACCTTAAAAATACCACCTTAAAAATAACACCTTGAAAATACCACCTTGAAAATAACACCATAAAAAACACCGTCAAAATACCACCTTAAAAATAACACTTCAGAAATACCATCTTAAAAATACCACTCTAAAAATAACACTTCATCAATACCATCTTAAAAATACCACCTTAAAAATAACACTTCATAAATATCACCTTAAAAATACCGCCCTAAAAATAACACTTTTAGAATGCAATTTTATTGCTCTATTTTTTAGGTTCCGATTTTAGGACCCCATTTTTAAGGTTTCATTTTTCAAGTACCATTTTTAAGGTCCCGTTTTCAGGTTCCATTTTAAACGTTCATTTCTAAGGTTTTATTTTCAGTTCCCATTTTTAAGGCTTCGTTTTCAACCTATACTGCGGGGTTTTCTAAGCAGGAGTATATTTTCTACGTAATATGAATATTTAAAATTTTTAGCTTCGATCCCACCTCTAAAATGTTCGTTCGGGTGTTCGGGTATATACCTGTTCGGGTGTTCGGGTATATACCATTCGGGTGTTCGGGTATATACTATTCGGGTGTTCGGGTATATACCGTTCGGGTGTTCGGGTATATACCATTCGGGTGTTTGGGTATTTACCTTGACCCATTTCTCGGGAACGCAGGTAAACAACAGGTGAAACACGTGTACAGTATGTCTACAAAGAGAGTTGACATATCCCAAAACGACTGTTTTTTTCCCCTTCAAATTTTTTTGGGGGAAAGTGAGATAACACCGGATTTACACCAAACCAGACCTCAGGAGCACTTTTGAAAAAATTTTCAAAACTTCAAAAATTTTCAAAAATTTTTTCAAAATTGCTCCTGAGGTCTGGTTTGGTGTAAATCCGGTGTTATCTCACTTTCCCCCAAAAAAATTTGAAGGGGAAAAAAACTTAGTCGTTTTGGGATATGTCAACTCTCTTTGTAGACATACTGTATAACGTCAACAGGAATTACATTTATGCTTTTACATTACGATTGGGAAAACTACTTGCATGTACTTCAAAATTTTGGATTTGAAATTGGAGAATTTGGAAGGCAGATTACAAACTGGAGAAACTGGAGATTATTTTTAGACATTCATAAAAGAAACGGATGGATTGAATGTTGTTACTAGTAACTGTGAGTGTTTGATCGATTGATTCTAGAATTTTCTTGTCACTATTTTGTTCCTTTTTATTGATTAGCAAGAATATTGTTCCAGTCTGTTCCTCTCTCCAGATTAGACTGACGATTGAACGGTTAAACATTTGTAGGATTAGAAATAAAGTTCTAGGAAGGAAAGAGAATTGATTTGAATTTTATTAACACATCAAGCACTTCAGCACTACACGTAAAGAAGTCTTTGAGATTGTATATTGAACATTTATACGATGGAAACAGAAGATGGAAAGGTCGAGAGTGACGTATGGACAAATTCGGACAAATATTTGAATCTTCTCCAGGCAGAAAATAAAGTGACTCGAAGGAAAACAGTGGAAGCAATCTTAAAGGAGTTTCGTGCTGTATCAGAGAAAGTAACTTTTGAAAAGGAATTATCACAGAATGTTCTAGGGCCAGATGGAGACGGAAAGTGTTCAGAGGTGGACATGGAAATCGAAGTATTAGATGAAGATGATATTAAGGCAGAGAAAGATTACATTGATAAAGAACTATCGGAGAGACTTCGATTATACATTCGACCCCTAATAACTTTACTTTCAGACCCCATGGAAAAATGTCGAGAGATAGCCTACGAAATACTTTCCATTACTGCCGAAACAATTCTCCATCAGGCTACATTTGTCCAGTACCTTCCAATAATAGTCCCAATTCTCTTGGAACGATTAGGACAGCAAGAATTAAATGAAAGTTCCGAAGAAGTTCGTCTTTTGGCTCTAAAGCTCATGTCAATAATTGTAGATAATATGGAATCACATTTAGCACCTTTTGTAGATGATTTTACTCAAATTTTCTCCAACACCCTCGTAGACCCTTTTCATTCGGTGAGGAAAGTCACCTGTGAGGTTACATCGTCCATGGCCAGGAGACTCCCGCATGTTTTCCATTACAATAGTGAACGCTTGATAAAACCACTGTGCACAACAATTACACACCAACAATTCCGCGTTCGAGTTGCAGTTGTCGGATGTATCGGAGATGTCATAATTTATGGTAACCACAAATCAGTAGCAGATGTAGTTCCGGCCATTATACAAAGATTGTTTGATCCTTCTCCAAATGTGAGAAAAGCAGTTGTTCAAGTTATCGCACGGTGGATGAAGGATTTCGTTGACAGATATTCCCATTTTCAAAGATTCATTCCCGTAATACTTACCGCGTAAGTTTCTCTTCATTGCAAGACTTTACTGGATGAAATACGCTAATAAATAATATTGTAAATAAGTTAATTTACATGAAAATTCATAAATTATGATCAGGATGATACTTTTCATTTCAGATTGTGTGACGAAGCTCCGGATGTTCGAGAATTTGCAGAAGTCCAATGGTCAGAAATCGGGAACAAATATTTGGAGGAAAACGTAGAAGAGTATAAAGACCAAGTGGACTTCCCTATCCCTACTCCAGATCATTACCCGAAATCAGGTAGCTTTTATTTAATTATTCACACTGCCGGCAAAAGTTATTACGATTTCAAGTGTCTCCAGATATTAATATTAATAATTTGTATTTGTAGTTATTCGTCCAAACTTAGGATGTCGAATTTTAACATGGAGACACGTATGCAACATAATTCCAGGAGTTACGCATGATATTACGGATTGGGTGGATGGAAATCGTCTGAAATCAGCTCAATTAATGTATCATTTAATTCTGAATTGCGAGACAAAGATAACGATGCACATTCAGCCGCTATTACTTTCGATGTTTCGAGCCTGCTTAGACAAAAATCCTCTGGTTATTGAATACGTTTTAAGAAGTGCAAATCTTCTGGGGTATTTTGTTCCATTGTCGATCTCGTGGCCGATTCTGTCGGGGGCGTTGACCACAACTACTCATGAAGGTTGCTTTGCTGTTTCTGCATCGGTTCTCCAAGGTTCCCCTCCTGACTCCCTGAAAGTCCATTGCCAGGAAATAATGAGGTTAATTTCCAGTGAAGATATTTCTCAAACTTTAAATCACAAGAAGCAAGCATGGCTCCTCAAAATCTGTAAAGTATTTATGGAAGAAATTCCAGATGCCTGTGCAACAGTTATTGGATATCCCATATTTCTCACTTTACTTTCTATAGTGGCTATGACCAGAGATAATTCTATTCAAGAAAGCGGTGTCCGTAAGTCAAGGATACAATTTTTATAATTAAAATATAAAAAATGCGTAATTATTATAAAAATTTGAATTTATTGTTTGTGTATAGATTTATTGAAACTCTTGCAAGATGTTTCTCAGTTGAGTAACTTGGATGAACTGTTTGTAAAACACTGTGGAGTTATTCTGGAGAAAATTAAAGAAACGAGTTCTGAGTGGACACCCGTGTCCCCCAACAAACTAATATTTGCAACCATCTTGGGTCAAGGAGGTGGTGTTGTGGAATGCAACATGAACATAGTTCTAGACATTATGGTAGAGAATCTGAGCCCGGAAAAGGATCCTGAAGTTCGACTCAAGTTTTTCACACTTTTGTCTCAAGTCTTAGCAAACTACAGTTTATCGTCTTGTGCGGATCAAAACCGAATTAAAAACATGCAAATTTTTATCATGAATGTCGTGGAAAGTAAGTAAAAGTTTTTAAAACATTGTACTATGTATTTTCTCAGTGATGTGAACAATTATCTTTTGCTTAGATGTTCTTTCGCCCAGTTTAATATGGAAAGCAGGAAAGACGGCAAGTGCATTGAGAACTGCAGCTTTAGCGTGTCTTTTAAAAGTTGTAGAAGGAGAATTGGCAGATACTGAAGTTTTACTACCTATGCTACCGAAATTAGTTCCTACGTGTGTCGGTTTACTTGATGATCATTATCATCTTAACCGTTTGGTCGCTTGTCAATGCTTGGGAGCCTTAGCTGAGCGTTGTCCTCATAAAATGCCTCCAGAACTCGTTCACAATACCTATATTGGTAACTTGTAATTCCCCTCTTTTTTAGTTTAAGCAAAAATTAAGGTTTCCTTATATGTTGCTCAATTGTAAATATCGGTACAGAATTGCTAAAACGAATGGACGATGAAAATAACAGTGTGCGAATTTCTGCATGTGTGACCATTGCCAAACTATATGCTAATGTTCCTCAGGATTACGATGTAAAGTTCTTTAAAATTCATTTGGAAACAGTTTATCGCTGCCTGATTCTCTATTTAGATGATGAGGACGAAGATTTTCAAATCTGCGTGTTTGGTAAATGCTTAAAATATTTATAACTGTGTTTAAAAAGTTTATTGCTGTTCTTCTACGAATATGAATTTATTTATCTATTGTATTTTCAGATGTTCTGAAGCAAGTTGGGATGCTCAGTCCAGATTTGTTAATAGTAGAATGTCAGAAGGTGAAAGCAAAGCTCCGTAATGAAATCAAATGTCAGAATCTTGAGGAATTCTTTTCTAGTCTAAAAATCCAGTGAGTGTAACATATGAGACGAAACAAAGTTTATGTGATGAGTGTGCCTTAAAGGTGTACGCAATAATTGTAAAATGTGTTAATTGCTTTTAAATGAAATAAAACTATTATTTAATAATGTGAAAATACCTGTTGGTAAATAGAATGTTGAAATACTTCATTTCAATAACCCATATTTACAAACTACAAATTATTATGATAATTATTTCTGTGTCAATGTAATGAAAATGACAAAGCAACTTATCTACATATGAATGACCACCGTTTTCTTGGTTGAGTTGAAATCCTGGAATTGGTAAGGATAAATACTGTAACACAAAGACAATGGCCAAGAGTTTGATTAGGGTTTTTTGAATATTTTTAAAAAGTCGGGGTACTTAGAGAATTGTCGAATGCATGCAATCTTTAAAAAAATACTGAAATGGCGTGAATGAATCCTCGGACCAAGCGCCGAAAGACTTTGTGAGAAGATCAAAAATGGTCATATTTTAAACAGAAAATTGAATATGCACGGTATGAGAGTGGTCATTGTAAAGACTCTCGTTCCTATCTGGGATTATCGTTCATGGATTGGTTTTATTCCTGAACTGGGATTCTCATAGCCTATTTTTGTAAAATAGCGAACTTACCTCACCTCAACAAAATTATAATTAATTCTGTTACTATTAACCACATTGGTGAGGTGAGGTCTATAAATTTATTGATCTTGTTGTGTAGGAATACCGAGGGAACGCTTTCGCCATATGGATTTCATCGATCAAACATTCACTAAAGAACTGAGAAATCCCTGCATTCAAAATAGCACTTGTCCAACGTGATAAAGGAAACGATAATACTTTGCACAGAAAAGGCTAAAGTTGGAACTTTTAGTGAAAATATTTAATAACTGCAATAGCCAATGGAATCGGAAAATCCTCCTGACAATAAAGATGATAAAATTGAAACAACGCAGCCGAATTTCAACGGATTGGAAGAAGAGACGGCGGATTTGAGTTTAGAACCAGTGGGAGACAATTTAATGGAAACGGGAGAAACTCTGACAGAAACAGCCCGTGACCGACAGATCGACCAACTTGAGAAAAATGCGCTTGCGAAACATGGAGCCTTCAATACTCCTGATGAGTGGGACGAAGGGAATTTATCCGAAGATGAAGATTTCTCTGCGAAATTCAACATGGATAAATTTATTGGCGAGCTTGATGCGGAAGACGAAGATGTTCCTGTAGAAGAAGACAATCCTGCACTCACAGAAGTAAATATTGACAAAATGATTGAAATGCTAACAAATGGAATGGACGAAGAGGAGGATGAGGAGGAGGAGGAAGAAGAAGGGTCCCTTAGATCTATCAAGTCTTCTTTAGAAGGACTAAAGGATGCAAATAGTGAGGAAATGAGAACTCCTGGAATTGACTCCATGATGGATACTCAAACTGAAAATGTTTTGGTACTTGGACCTGAACATCCCAAAATGAAAAGATTTCAAAAAGCACTCGAAGATCATCTCAAAAAGCAGATTTACCAAGTCGAATGCGAAACACGGCAGCTGGTAAACTTTAGTAAAAAATTTAGTATTTATTTTAATTATGTTAATTACCTTTTTCCACTGCTCTTATTGATTTTGAATTTTTATGTCCCAATTAACCAGGAAAATGAAATAAAATTGAAAAAAACTGAAAGAGCTGACATGGGTAACCACCTTTACAATCTTCAGTTTGAATTAGCAAGGCAGACAGAAATCATTGACAAAACTGACCAAGATTTAATTCAACTCGTGGAGAAGAGAGAGGAGATTGAAAGGAAAACAGAAGTAGTTCGACAAGAACATGAAGAAATCAAACTGAAATTGGCCAAAGAACAAGAGGAGGGTACTATTAATACTATTAATTGCTTTTGGTCTAGAAATAGGAATTGTGAATTTAAAATCGCTATGCTAATGCTTCCAACTGAACAGAAAAGAGTCTTCAGAAAGCTGTAAAGCAAGTAGACATGATGGAATGGTGCGTGAGACAGACAGCTGAAGAATATGACGGAGAACTGATGATACGGCAACTGATTGATGATAAAATCCAAAAACTTCGAGTCGAAGCGGAAATTCAGAAAAGAGATCAGGATTTCTATCTTGACAAGGTTCTCACGCATGTCCAACAAATGGAACAAACTAATGCTGGCATTCAAAGACAAATACAAGCACATATTGATGAGCAAAAAGACCTCACTTCCATGATTTCTGAAGCCGTGTATAGTTATTTGCAATTAAAAGAAATATTGTTACAAATACCGTTAAAATCATGACTAAATGTTTGTTTTTCCAAACAGAACCGAAATAGAAGCTTTGCAAATGGAAAAAAATCATTTGCAACGCGCGTGGAATGACACTATTGCTGTAGTCCGTGCAAGAGATGAAGCTTTAAGTGGAGCCAGGGAAGCTTTAAGGTAATAATGTGAAAATTAAACCTTGAAAGGATTAATTTTGAAGAATTAATATATTTTGAGGGTCAATTTTGAATAGATTAACTAAAGAAGAACAGAAAACTCGGGAATCGGAACTACGGGCTTTGAGCAAAGCGATTTCGAAAGAGCAAGAAGATCACGAGCACATGACAGTTTTACTCCGGAGACGAAAATTCGAGGAAAAGGCTTTACGGAAGCAGTTGGAGCAAGTTGAGGCGAACAAAGATCACATCTTGTCCCAGTTGAACACTCTTCATGAAATTCGAAAGGTGACTGAAAATGATCTTCGTCACGCCAATGCGAACGTGGCCAAAAAAGAAAAGGAGATTACGGGACCTCGACGTAAATTGGAAAAACTGAAAACTGAAAAGCGTCAACTGGAAGATAACATTCTGACTGCCATTCAAGAACAAGACTCTCTTAATAAAGCTGCTGTACACATTACAACGAAAGTTACTGCCATACGAGAAAAATCCCGAAAACTTGAAGCAGAATTGATCAAAGTTGAAAATGACATGACTCGAGTTACTGTCGAAGTGGAGGAATTACGAGGACAACTCCTTGTGAAAACATACACGTTGGAAGACTTTGAAAAGAAGATTTCGGAACAGGAAAAAACTCTTGTTTTCCAACAACAGGATCTTAAGCAAAGCGATAGGACAATCCAAAAGAAAACTAGTGAAGTTGAACAACTGAATAAAAAACTATTGAAACTCATCGAAGCCCAAGGCGTAAGCATTTTTTTAGTTAATTCTAATTAACAAAATTCAGGGAAATAATTCCGGGTTTTGTGTTAGGGAGTTGAAGTTGGTCCGTTGGAAAAAGAAATAGACAATCTTGAAAAGAACAACGCTTTAATAAAAGAAAATTGCATTGAGTTGCAAGAAGAGTGGTTGAAGAAACAAGACGAACTTGTCCAGCTCACATCTGAAAGGGATAAAATGCTTCACAAAAATGACATTCTTCGAAAAGGTTTCATTTTCCATTTCATTCCACGTAAAACTATCAACTGAATCAGTATTAAATTGAATTTTTACTCGATTTAGAGGTTTTTATTATGGAGAGAAAGAAGCATAGAATCGAAGGAGAACTGGACAAAAAGAGTCAAGAGATTGTCACATTAAAAAAATCTACGGACTTAATTCGCATACAAATTATGAATGCCAATGGAAAGTTGGCCAAGGATATCAACGACTCCACGGAAATAGAGAAAAATAATGTCCTTTTAGAATATGAACTCGGTTGCATGCTGAAGGTTACAACCTTATTTTAAATCAATTTTGAAGAAAGTATTGCTTTCTTCTGAAAGTGGTTTCTTTTATTATGAGAAAGTATTGCTTTCTTCTGGAGAAAGTGGTTTCGTGTATTATAAGAAAGTATTGCTTTCTTCTGGAGAAAGTGGTTTCTTGTATTATGAGAAAGTATTGCTTTCTTCTGGAGAAAGTGGTTTCTTGTATTATGAGAAAGTATTGCTTTCTTCTGAAGAAAGTGATTTCTTGTATTATGAGAAAGTATTGCTTTCTTCTGAAGAAAGTGATTTCTTGTATTATGAGAAAGTATTGCTTTCTTCTGAAGAAAGTGATTTCTTGTATTATGAGAAAGTATTGCTTTCTTCTGAAGAAAGTGATTTCTTGTATTATGAGAAAGTATTGCTTTCTTCTGAAGAAAGTGATTTCTTGTATTATGAGAAAGTATTGCTTTCTTCTGAAGAAAGTGATTTCTTGTATTATGAGAAAGTATTGCTTTCTTCTGAAGAAAGTGATTTCTTGTATTATGAGAAAGTATTGCTTTCTTCTGAAGAAAGTGATTTCTTGTATTATGAGAAAGTATTTTCAATTTTGAAAAAATATTTTCTTTCTTTTGGAGAAAGCTATTTTCACTTTGAAGAAATAATTTGAAATTTTTGAAATTAACTTTCAGGAAGCTGAACAAGAGTCCATAGAGTTACAACACGATATTGAGGTAATGGAAGAAGAAAAAGAAAGACTTTATCGCACTCTGCAAGAATCTCATGAACAGTGTCTCCAGTGGGAAAAGAAAGTTCGCATGGTTAAGGAATTAAAAAATTCCCTTAAAGTAGAACAGGAAGGATCAGGGGCTACGCTGAAACTAGCCATTCACCACATGCAGGTATTTTCACAGAAAGATTATTCTTAAGTTGGGTTATTGGGTTAGGTATTTTCCAACAATAACCGGTTTTTCTGTTTGACTGGAAGGTTCGGTACAACGAGTTAAGACGTGCTCAGGAGAAGCTTATGAATGACATGGAGCGGAGTATTGAGAAAAGAGAAAGAATTATTCAACAAGCTGATTACAATTTGAAAAGAGCGAATATTCATCCCAAGAAAACTAAACTCAATATTCAGAGAAGTTTTAATCAACTTAGAGAGAGAAATCGAAGTCTTTTAAAAGTTAGTTGTCAGTACATTTTTGTTAGGCAAATTTGCTAGAGTTGTGGAATACTGTTATTTTTGGATGAAATAAAATTATGGGAAAACCTTAATGAGCCACTTTGATTTTAGGAAGCTAAACTAGCGGAAGAGGAAGTAGAAACGATGAAAGAGACTATAGAATCCTTAAAAACCCGACTTGAAGGAGAAACGAAAACTCTTGAAGAAATGAAACAAGTTATTAAAGATTCGGACGAGAAAATAAACAATTCAGCAGTGCAGAAGCATAAGGTTTCTTACTACTGTAATTTAAACCGAATTTTGTAAATAAAATGTATAGTTTTAATTTTTGGAATTTCAGAATTTGATTGAAGTAATTCTAAGACAACAAAAATATAAAATCCTGGAGTCAATCAAGTTACATCGGTACAAACCTAGTATGAAAACCGCGAAAGTCATTGAAGAGGAACTGCTTAAAATTGAGAGCAAATGTTTGGCATTGCTCGAGTTAAGTGATCTCCTCAGCCACGAATATCCAGAGGCACAACTGCATATCAAGTTAATCAGAGCAAGTCTACTCCCACATACAAAATAGAAGAAATAAGTCAAGAAAAGGAATCATACTTTTGTAAACTGCATTTGAATATTTTGAACTTTAATGAAATAAGAATGCGAATGGTAGGGATGACCTTTTTGTACATATTTATAAACTTTTCCTTTATTTACCTGAACTTATGTTGATAAAAATAAAAACATGACTATTTAATCGCATAAAGGATTCCAAATTAGGAGTTTTATTGATTCCATTTAATAATGTGGTAGTTTTTCTTTCCCACGCGTGCCAGGCTAATATTATTCGGGAGAATGTGAACACCAGGGACGATTACTTCATCCATATTTGAAATCTTTCGGTAATTCAGGTAAAATCCTCCAGCTTTAATGATTCTTATTGCATCCTCTAGAAATTGTTAAACAATTTTTCAAACTAGAATTACTATTATGTACAAATCAGAAAGAGGAATTAGTTTTTACCTTCAGATTTGAAGCATTCAGCTTTCATGGCCATTTCTAAAATAGTGAATCCAGGTTGCAAATAAACCTCTTTGGTACCTAGGGCTCCTCCTGACATTTTGAATATATCTCCTACTTTTTCGGAAGGAATTTTGCACAGGGCTTCAATATTCTCTGAGTAAAGTGCTTCTGTTGCTAATAAAGCCGCTTCCAATCCACTCTCTAACATAAATTAAGAATGTAATGTAAAAAAGCATACAAGGAACATTTGGAAAAATCATTTTCAGAAATGTGTACCTCCATGAACAAGTACAGTTACATTGTTCGCTAATTCAAGTTGAGCAACCCTCTTTTCTGGATTTTTCTGTAAAAAAGTCGAATAACTAGGTTATGAAGTCTTTTGAATTAATGAGAAATGAGAAATAATAGAAATCCACCTGGTGTTTGCGAATTATTGCATCAATTTCGTCATCTCTAAGAAAAGTGAAGAGTTTTAGAAATTTTTCAACTTCTGAATCTTTTGTACGAACAAAAAACTGATAGAGATCAAAAGAGCTAGTTTTATCTTCGCTAAGCCAAACAGCATTTCCGGCTGTTTTTCCATATTTATTACCCATCTCATTTGTTATCAGAGGAACTGTAAGACCTAAGAGTGTAACAACAAAAAATCATTTCAGAATTTGATTTGATTTTGATTTGATTTTCTTTAAATTAATATTCAACTGAATATTAAAATGTCAATACAGCTAGTGCTTTACCATAAACTTGACGTTTAAGGGACCGGCCAATGAGGTCGTGTCCGGCGACAATATTTCCCAATTGATCATGTCCTCCTATTTGTATATTGCATTTATACTTCTTGTGAAGATGCAAAAAGTCATAGCCTTGAAACAGCTGATAACTAAATTCAGTAAAGCTCATCCCCTCCTCCGACTTTAACCGAGACTGCACACTCTGTTTGGCCAACATGGAATTAATACGGAAATGACGCCCGATTTTTCCAATCAGCTCTATGCAGGATAAATTCTCGTACCATTCCAAGTTGTTCACGATTCTACAAAGAAAGAATAATAATGGGAAAAATAATTATACATTTATACTCAATTATCTTTAATATAAAAGACAGTAACTCACATTAAAGGATCCAGCTTTTCGACCCCTTTCTTATCATCCCAAAAATACTTTTCGTGGTTTCTAAATACATTTCTAATATTCTCTACGATTTTTAATGAATTCTTTGAAACTACTTCAGGATCTACTTCCGATCTTTCACTGTTTTTCCCACTTGGGTCTCCAATCATTCCAGTAGCTCCTCCAATCTGAAACATTGAAACAAACATTCCTGATTTTGTTGATTTTAGGGAACTGCAATTAGCAAATATTTTTAATAACTGAATCAGCTAGGTTGTGTTTTTTACCAATGCTATCACTTTGTGCCCTGCCCGTTGGCATTGTATAAGCATCATCAAAATGGCCAAATTTCCTACATGTAAACTATTGGATGTTGGGTCGAAACCGGCGTAAATTGTTTGGGGTTTGCCAACACAAAGGTTCGCTAATTTGTCTGGAAAGGGTGATTCCGAAGGAAATGTATCTGAAATAAGTCCTCTCTCTTTCAAACTCAGAATATTTCTGTTACAAAAGTATCTGACGATTTCTTTTTTCGGAATAGCGCAACCACATTTTCTGGAAGATGTAATTATATTGACACTAGATAAAACTCTACGTAAATTTCCAATGTTCATTTTAAGGCATAAAAGTTGTAAAAATATTATATATTTATTAGAGCGTCTTAAAAGGATATTAAGATTTCTTTCTTTAAATTTTATCTGATAGTATTCTGCAACTTTTTGTCGGCAAAACTGTGGACAGGATTCCACATTAAAGCGAATTTTAGCGCTACAAGCAAGAATTACTACACCAGAAAAGTGACTCTCTTGAATCACGAAGGGGATTTTCATAGCTTTCACATTTTTAGAATGACCTGACCTAAGGTCTGTATTTTACCTGATCCAAGGTGTGTGTGTTTAATCTAAAAAGGGTTTTCGGGTCTGTATTTTACCTAATACTTGGTTTTTACATGCATATTTTCCCTAATCCAAAAATGGTTTTTTCATGAAGCGAAAGTTGCATTGAACTCAGGTGGTGTGAATTTCTAGTTTTTTGCTAATAATGTAATAATGTTCTGCTTGTCCTTACCTGCATGTTTACAAATCCACGTTTCTCTTCATAGTACAGATAATAACTCAATCAATCAATAATCAAAGCTAATCATCCTTACATCATCATTATACAATGCAAAATTTTTTGACTTATATAATTTCTGGTAATACCATAAGCATAACCAGACAAGGATAAAGAAATGATTACATTCATTAATTGTTTAGTAATTGGTAACATATAAGTACTTATGTAATCAATTTTATTTTAAGGATTATAAAGTAGCACTTTGATTATTGTCCATGTTTTGTTATGTACCATTTATATAACTACATGTCCTGCGTGCTTATGTAATTATATTCTATTTACATAACCGTAACCTAATGAGATGAGATAACATTTTTTACCCGTACTTAAAAGAGGGTTATTCATTTCACTTGCTCCTCATTTCAATTTAACTATCACGTAGTTAATTGGGATCCATAACTTTAAAAATATATATTCATACTTATTTTGATCTCTCAAGTTTTTGTAACGCAACAAAATGGAGTCTTTGAAATTTATACTTCTAATCTGTTCTTTCTTATCGATTGCTCATTCACAATCAGCAATCCCAAGACCACTTGGGGAATTCAGATTACCTGTAGCTGCTTTCGTAGAAGTTTTTGAAGATAATCCCTCTGCTAGTGAAGTAGCCGATCGCTATACTCTCTACGTATCGACATTCAACCCCATCAATGGAAACACAGATCCCAAATTTTACATGAGGTCTCCGGGAAGATTCCTCAATGATGTTGCCAATTGGACAATGACAGAACTTGACAGGTTTGTAAGAAAGTGACCATATATTCGATGTAGAAGTAAAGCATTACTTTACTGCTTATTTTATTGCCAAGAATTTTGATTGTCCGCATATATATCTTGTTTTTGTGAATAAATTTTCAACTATGCAAAATCTAATTAAAAATCTGTTATTACAATTAGGACTGCATTTTGGCCAAATGGATTAGACTTTATGCCGGGTAGGAAGACAAAAAGAATCTAAATTTGAAGTCTGTTTGAAAGAGATTTGGAAAAACAGGAATTTAATTATTAATAATTGCATTAAATAGAATCTGTGGTTGGTGTGAATGGAATAGTCTGGACAAGCGGGTTCTTGATTCCTGGAAAAACTCACGGGGCTTTGGAACTCTATGATACCACAAAGGTAGAATGAATTTCTGAAATATTTATCAACGGAGAAATTGGGATTGAAATTTTGTAAAATGATTTTAAGAATCCTCCTGTGGGACCAATCAATATTGCTTCAAGCGACACATCAAATTGGTCTTATCATCGTGTTCTGTGGAGGGACATGGACTACGACGGCGATCTTGACGCCCTTACAGCCCGTTTCTTTGTTCCTTTGGCTGGAGCGACGAGAACGGAATTTCTATGGTTGGAAAATCCAGGATTGAGTTTTGATGAACTCGTTGCTCGAAATCAATCAGCCTGGGCTCAGCATGTTCTCCACAGGGACTCCCTTGATGTCCACTTCAGAAACTTCAAACTAATTTCCAAAGGAATCGAATTCGATTGTATCCTCGCTGCAGAATTCTGGAAAGAGCAACTGAATTTGTACTACACCATTAATGGAGATTGGAGGGATTGGACGAATGTTAGAAAGATCCCCCTTGATATCCAGTTAGGCCAAAGCTTTGATGTCTACGTAGATGATTTCAACAAGGATGGAAAACTGGACTTGATGGCTACTGCTTACAATCATACTCGAGGTCACGTATTTGTGTACGAAGTGCCCGAAGACTTCCGAAATGGAACTTTTGTCAAACACACTCTTGCAGATGGATTCGTAGCTAATTTAATCATTGGAGGTCAAAGTATGACCCCTGGAGCTCCAAAACCATTCTACCCGTCTGAGGCCTACAAAAATGAAGTTCTTCCCGGTGGAAGGTAATATTCTAAATATTTCCAAACGCAAAACTGAAATTCTCTTAAAATATGAATCTTATTTCAGACGCCGAAAACCTTACATTATGGTCAGTGGAGATGACGACGGAAAACATTATGTTTTGGAACCTGTTTCTGAAGAACCAAATGACTGGAGATACAACAAACACCTTTTAGTCGACACTCACCGAACCACAAGTGGAAAATACGCCTGTGTCGATTTAGATGGAGATGGTTATACAGAAATCGTAAGTTCATTTCAGTAATGAAGCATTAAAGCAAATTTTATATTGTTTTATATACATCATTTTTAATATTAGATTGCAGCAGGATATACTGTGGGAACTATGTATGTTTACACATATGCTCCTGCTCCTTGATTTAACGTATTGGATCTTGGATCTACTATTCTACAGCATTATGCATCATTTACTGTTAAAATGCTATAAACACTAAATATTTTTCAATCAAATTAAGGCTCGGGACTATACGTTTTTAATGATTTTGAACAATGATTTTGATTAACAAATTCGATGTCCTAATTACCATGGATTTCTTAAAAACTGTTTAATAAATTAAAAGAACTACCAAAACGTACTTTCCCTAAGCTCTCCTGTCAGAATTATGAGTTCCGTATGTTTTACCCCATTGCTCATATTGGGAAATCCCCTTTCAATGCAGCAAAGTGATACAAGGTAATGAATCATGAATTGCACGCCTAAAATTTACTGATTAAACTGTTAATCCGTGAAAAACTGCTTTTAAATATTTACCACGGTTGGAAGCACGTAAGAAAGAACTGCAGATTTGTTGACAATTATCTTGTTGATCTCGATTCAAAGTATGTAAACTTATTTGCTCCGGTTTTCATACATTATTTCACACAGCAAATCAGCAAACTTTGTTTCCGTAATAGGAAACATTCAAATTTCCTACGGAGATGATGTAAAATTTATCGCATGTTTCACAAAAAAACGGTTTATAATCCCGTCATATCAACGTAAACCACTCCAGACTAATTTACAAACTCACACATGCGCACAGGTGCTGAGTTTCGCAAAATAAACTAATAATCCGGCTTTTAAATTTATAACTGCAGATGATCGGCAATATTTATATTTAAAATTTCAAAGCTCATTTATATTCCCGTTGTGAAATGTGCTTATACATGTATGACGTTAGTCGTGCTAAGTTAAGATCGCCCTCCAATGGTAACCAAACATATGAATTAGCAAAAGCCAAATTTTCTAAGCCCATGCCCAAACACATTGAACAATTCAAATTATCATGACATGATTCGCGAAAAAAGCCGCAACTCAATAGTGATTATACCTACAAAGGTTAAAATAATACAGGAAGGACGGGAAATATCTGGGCTACAAAAATACAACGTCTTTCAGCGATACTCAACCTCTGAATTGAAATAAAAAATAATTTGTGAGCGTTTTTGCTAAAATTTCGTAAGTTTTCACAAAGTATTTTTTATTTCAATCCCGAGGTTGAGTATCGCTAAAAGCCGTTGTATTTTTGTAGCCCAGATATTTCCCGTCCTTCCTGTATTTTTTTAACCTTTGTAGGTATAATCGCTATTGAGTTGCGGCTTTTTTTGCAAATGGATTTTTACACCTAATATGATAGTCTGGTAGCCAGGCTGTTGTCAGGAATACCCGTACCTTAAGTATTCCTAGCTTTACTCTATTCTTTAATACAAACTTATGTAACAGATAAATATTTTGTTACAAAATAAAATGTTGCAAAGAAATGATTAAAGCACAATTTGTTATGAACGATTTTTTCAATTCAAAGACCAAGGTACAAGGTGTGGTTGGAGTTTGTGATGCGTATAATATATGCTTACGGAATGCAGATAGGCAAATCAAGCGCAAATTCTTAGTTTTGGATCTCTTATTTTCATTTCTTTTCTGATCCAAGGCATTCGAACTGCAAAATAATCAATTTTAATAGTTTTCAATAGTTTGAGTGTTCTAACTATTAAGGAGACCGTTCTTTTATGAAAAATAAAATGTTTACGGTTAATATTGAAGAAAATTGACGCAGATACTCCTCCTTTTTCGTATTGAGTCATTGAAGTAACACCCACTTGTTTATATTTCCCATTTCCCTCTTTGTGTAGCAAAGAGCCTCCTGAGTCACCCTATTTAATTATAAAATGAGACTTCAGCATTACATTTATTGCATTGCATGGAAAACCATGCATGTTTAAGTAAAATATAAGGAATTATTACCTGAGCAATTCCTTCCAGACTCTTTTTTCCTTGTGCACAGAAGAATCTGTCTGCCCTGAGTGCATTCTCAGTGCCGAAAATGAGTATAAAAAATTTATAGCAATCAACCATAGATGTTAGAGTAAGATCAACTTTCTTCAAAACATTTGAACCGTGTTTTCCGTTTTGCTGTGTAAGTCCCCATCCAGCAGTTATAAAACGCTGACCTTCATTGTAACTGTAAGTTTGATTATTCTTAGGCAAACACAA
Organism: Yoshiicerus persimilis; assembly: GCA_020352615.2. Taxonomy (NCBI): domain Eukaryota; kingdom Metazoa; phylum Arthropoda; class Collembola; order Entomobryomorpha; family Tomoceridae; genus Yoshiicerus; species Yoshiicerus persimilis. Next base: position 36,106,168 of record CM036943.2, on the reverse strand, counting down.
AGCTTCAATGCCTCGGCTCTCAATATGGTGTGCAACTGAATTTGATAACCTCAAAAGAGCAACATCATTGTCCATTGGCAAATAGGCAACGTTTCTAACAAAAAAGTATATTATAGTAATGAAAAATTTAGCAGTTTTAGAATACTTAAAAATAATTATTGCTTACCCATTGGATTCGAAGGCAAATGTTGTGTATTTCGGATGCACAATTATTTCATCCACCGCAACTCTTAACGAGTTTTCCCTGCTGTCTGATAACTCTCTATCGTGCATATGTAGGATTACTTCAATGGAGTCAGGACTTTTCGGCCCGCAGTGGGAACAACTAACCACAATTTACACAAGTAAAGATAATTAACTCAATTTATTTGAGTTATGCAATGATATTTTGCATTTTATTGCATTTTCACTGTACCGATGACACAATGAGCTGCAGTGAGAACATATCTGTCATTTATCAGTGTTCCTCCACAAAATGTCCCAGAATTGCTCCGTGTTCCTGCTTTATTAATAGCCGCTTGCCAAGGAAATTCATTTACTCTTGCTTCCATACCACCAATTACTCGACCCGCTAGAAGAGTACAATAAAAATATCTGTTAAGTGCAAATAACGAATAAATCAAATGCAATAAATCAAAATTTAGGGAATACTGTAGTGCGCCTTCGTTATCGCTTTCAAAAATGTTCTTGGTAGGGTCCTGTTTCGGGATTGGTGATGATTACTGTGAAGTTTACTATTAAGACTGTGATGAGAGTGATGATTCTCTAAGTTCTTGTGATGATGATGCTTTGCGTCCTCATGCTTCTTTCCATGAACTTGCAAACTGGCATCTAAAATGATTTGGCAATTTAACTATTATTGGAGCAGTATTTCATAAGATTTTTCTGGATTTGTTTAAACAAGACAAGATTTAATTGCTTTATTGACAGACAGTATTCAAAATTACATATGTAATTCTGTAAACCTTAATTTACTGATATAAAAGTAGAATTTCACCTGATTATGGTTATGGTACTTACAAAAAATATAAAACGAAAGCCACACACCGGCAAAAAAGACTTTGAAAAACATAACCTGTCAAAGAAGCAAAAAAGGATGCTCTAATACCTAAAAATGATTAATGACAACATAAGGAATACTCTTTCTTTCAATTATTTAGGCCAAGTTACTGATAAATATTTTTGAGGACTGTAAATTGAGATATTATTACGTTTTTGTGGTTGTAGTCAATTCACTGTTGGATTTTAAGCTAAAAAGTGGCCATGGAAGTCTTGCTGTTAGAAATTACTTAAGTAGAATGATGCCAATACAAATGGATAAGTTCTACTACTAAATAAATCGGGATATCAATGATACTGTATTTGAACCAGGAAGTGTTTGAAAGCTGGTTTGTTTACAATATGTTTGCTTAAGTGACTATAGACAGGAGTCATAAAACATTCATTAGTTGATACTTGATATGCATATCAAAACTATATTTATTTACATTTGTTTCATCACATTATACTTGTCAAAAACTGGGAATTTTTTAAATACATTTCAATTGCGGTTTGAAATTACTTATCGGAATACTAAAACAGTATATAGCACAATTTTACTCTTCAGGAGAGGGAAGATTGTGTATCAAGAATCAGACGCAAATGTTCAAGGATATCCTCTGGATTTTTGGGCTCCAGATTAGTAAGACGCTTTTCGATCGTAGATCTAAAGGAGATATTATCTTCGGTGTCCATTGTAATGGCCAAAGATCCGATGCGATAAAATTCTTCGACTAGATTTTGCTCCACCTCATCCTTTGTCTTCTTGGCGTTTTTTGTCGAAGGTTTGTAAAGATTCTGCATCATCAGCAGTGCTTCCTTGTAGAGATCCATATATGTTTCAGTGATTTCTTCCTTGGTGAAACCATGAATTTCCACAGCAGTTGATTTTTTGAAAGTTTCTGCAAAAATGTTACAGTTGAATTCTTCAGGGGGTGTTGACATTGTAGCAATTACAAGCACGTGGTTCTCTTTAGCTTTGCTTATGTTGATAAGTAACACTTCTTTTTGGTGTACACTCAGTTCTTCCCAAAGTGTTTCCAAAGATGGAAGGTACACCACGGCTGGTTTTGTGGAATTCGTTGCCTGTTTTATGGGTTCGTTAATAATTTCGGCCTTTGATTTCCTTGAGGCTAAAATATCTTCTGTGTTGATTGAATACAGAACAAATCCATTAAGAGAAGACAACAGAGTAGGCATCAAATAGCGATTGATATCTTTCTTGGAATACATTTGTGACCAAACTAATATAGGTTTAATAAACTGATCTCTGGAGATGGCATCAGGTTCGGGAGTATTTGCCAAGATCATGGACAATGAGCATTTGAACAGGGAAGCAACGACTTTGTGATAATCTTTGGCATCTAGAGTTAACAAGCAACTTCCATACGATCCCGCACTTGTCGGTTTCATCTTCCTGGCCGCTGAGATCCAGTCTTCTTCTTTGATGTTTACCTTTTTGGATTTAAGTGTTAGTAAAATTTCCGATACAGCATTAACATCTTCTCCAATAAATTTTTCCATGGCACTGGCTGTCACAGTGGTGGCCAACTTGTTCAAATCAGCTCCAGTAAAACCCGGAGTCAAGGTTGCCACATGTTGCAGTAATTTACTGCTTGGTGAGATCTCTGTTTCCCATCTTGAGGCAATATTCCTTAGGATTTCCAGACGTCCGGATTCTGACGGCGGCAGGAACTGTAAATGCATATCTAATCTACCTGGTCTTAGTAACGCCGGATCCATTTTCTGGATCATATTGGTCGTTCCGATAACCAGCACTTTTCCCGGCTCAACATTTTGAATTTCAGTCAGTAATTGTGAAGTTACTGATGAAGAAGCCTCCTGCCTGTGGTTTTCGCGAGAAGATCCGAGGTTTTCCATTTCATCAATTAGAATTACGGCTGGGGCTGTTTTCCTTGCAGTCTCAAATACCTCCTTGAACAGTTTTTCAGTTTCGCCGAAATAGCTGCTCTTCATATCCCCTGAAATTAATATTGGCATCACTTAAAATCACAATTTATAAGTGAGGAAATAGCTTTTTATTTTCTGGTACTACAAATAAAGTCACAAACCACTGATGGTGTACACCGATAATTTCTCTGCCTCCAAATTTTTGTTTATTTCTGCAATCAGGCAATTAGCCAAAAAAGTTTTACCAGTTCCGGGTGGGCCATAAAAAATAATTCCTAAGCAAATAATTTGTAAAGTTAAACAGGCACTTATCTACCTCAACTGCACATAAATACTAAATATACCACTTCATAAATATGTTATGACCTTTTGGTGTCGAAGAAGCGGCTGCCTTATTAGTGAATCCTTTAATAACATTTAAAATTAGGGATATCTTTACTTCATGCAAGCCTCCAACATCATAGAATGACAATCTTCTGTCATAGTTAATTGCTTCAACTCGGATCGATGCAGTTGAGGCATCTGTACTTTGAAATTCATCTTCTGATAGGGCCGGTTCGGAAATCTTCCTTTTCTTGGCTTTCCCCATCCTGAGCACGTAAGTAATATGACAGTAAAAATAAAATATTTACAAAATTGCGTTAAAAAATAGTGAATTGCGGCTCTTCGAAGATGGAATATTAGACAAATGCAATGCAACAAAAAGCATACAAGTATATAAAGGTGAAGAGAAAGAAATTTTGTTTTGATGGAACAAAATTATTCCTACCCATAATATGAAATCTTTGTTAGCCGACTCTGGATCTCTCTAGCAGCAGCTCTGTTATTTTTGAGATTTTTGGAAGTGACATTTAGGGAAATCAAACTTCTAATAAGGAGACAAAAAATAAAAACGGCAAAACCGCAAAGACAAATGAGTGAGACAAAAAAAATATCTGTAGACGCACTTGAAAGGAAATACATAATTATAAAATATTTTAGAATATTTCCAACTAAAACTGTAGATGTGTTTTTCTCTTTGGGGCTCACAAACTTAAAACTCATATCGAAGTGATATAAGTTTAGAATCTCATGATTCCGTAACCAGGGAAATTATGTCAAAAATTGTGAAAAACTGAGAGGGGTTAAAAAAAATTTTAGCACTTTATATGCACGTGACAATATAAGCACATGAAAAGCACAGAAACAGCAATAATGTGCAACATCAAACAACGAATAATATTAAATTAAAAGCTAAGTAATTAGAGTTCCCGATCGATTGTTGTCATTGATAAACGAATCCAGGTTTAATAATGCTTGGATTGGCAAGTAAAATTTATCTTGACGCCCTTACAGCCCGTTTCTTTGTTCCTTTGGCTGGAGCGACGAGAACCGAATTTCTGTGGTTGGAAAATCCAGGATTGAGTTTCGATGAACTCGTTGCTCGAAATCAATCAGCCTGGGCTCAGCATGTTCTCCACAGGGACTCCCTTGATGTCCACTTCCGAAACTTCAAACTAATTTCCAAAGGAATCGAATTCGATTGCATCCTCGCTGCAGAATTCTGGAAAGAGCAACTGAATTTGTACTACACCATTAATGGAGATTGGAGGGATTGGACGAATGTTAGGAAGATCCCCCTTGATATCCAGTTAGGCCAAAGCTTTGATGTCTACGTAGATGATTTCAACAAGGATGGAAAACTGGACTTGATGGCCACTGCGTACAATCATACTCGAGGTCACGTATTTGTGTACGAAGTGCCCGAAGACTTCCGAAATGGAACTTTTGTCAAACACACTCTTGCAGATGGATTCGTAGCTAATTTAATCATTGGAGGTCAAAGTATGACCCCTGGAGCTCCAAAACCATTCTACCCGTCTGAGGCCTACAAAAATGAAGTTCTTCCCGGTGGAAGGTAATATTCTAAACATTTCCAAAAGCAAAACTGAAATTCTCTTAAAATATGAATCGATCATTTCAGACGCCGAAAACCTTACATTATGGTCAGTGGAGATGACGACGGAAAACATTATGTTTTGGAACCTGTTTCTGAAGAACCAAATGACTGGAGATACAACAAACACCTTTTAGTCGACACTCACCGAACCACAAGTGGAAAATACGCCTGTGTCGATTTAGATGGAGATGGCTACACAGAAATCGTAAGTTTATTTCAGTAATGATCAAAAGCATTAAAGCAAATTTTATATTGTTTTAAAGTTATATCTTCATTTTTAATATTAGATTGCAGCAGGATATACTGTGGGAACTATGTATGTCTACACATACGCTCCTTGATTTAAAACGCATTGGATCCTACTATTCTACTCTACAGGATTATGCATCATTTACTGTTGAAGTCCTATAAACACTAAATATTTTTCAATCAAAGTATCCCTAGCTTTACTCTATTCTTTAATACAAACTTATGTAACAAATCAGATATTTTGTTACAAAATAAAATGTTGCAAGGAAATGATTAAAGCACAATTTGTTATGAACGATTTTTTCAATTCAATGACCAAGGGACAAGTTGTGGTTGGAGTACGTGATGCGCATAAATACGCTTACGGAATACAGATAGGTAAATCAAGCGCAAATTCTTAGTTTTGGATCTCTCATTTTCATTTCTTTCCTGATCCAAGGCATTCGAACTGTAAAATAACCAATTTTAATAGTTTTCAATAGTTTGAATGTTCTAACTATTAAGGAGACCATTCTTTTATCAAAAATAAAATGTTTACGGTTTATATTGAAGAAAATTGACGCAGACACTCCTCCTTTTTCGTATTGTGTCATTGAAGTAACACCAACTTGTCTATATTTTACGTTTCCCTCTTTGTGTAGCAGAGAGCCTCCTGAATCACCCTATTTAATTATAAAATGTGACTTCTGCATTACAACCAAGGAGCGTCAAATGGTTGCCTCGGTTACTCCTCGGCTGCGTTTAATCAGGAGGGTCCACTAGAGTGTTTTATTCCCAAATTTAGGAATATTTATAAGGGACAAAATGTCCCCGAAATGGCCCCGTTGCCAATGACAACCTGCAGGAAATGTCCCTTATAAATATTCCTAAATTTGGGAACAAAACACTCTAGTGGACCCTCCTGATTAAACGCAGCCGAGGAGTAACCGAGGCAACCATTTGACGCTCCTTGATTACAACAATATTGCATTGCATATTATTTTAAACCAAATTTTTCTGGAAAACCATTCATGTTTAAATAGCTTCCGTATTATTACTATTACCTGAGCAATTCCTTCCAGACTCTTTTTTCCTTGAGCACAGAAGAATCTGTCTGCCCTGAGTGCATTCTCAGTGCCGAAAATGAGTATAAAAAATTTATAGCAATCAACCATAGATGTTAGAGTAAGATCAACTTTCTTCAAAACATTTGAACCGTATCTTCCGTTTTGCTGTGTAAGTCCCCATCCAGCAGTTATGAAACGCTGACCTTCATTGTAACTGTAAGTTTGATTATTCTTAGGCAAACATAAAGCTTCAATGCCTCGGCTCTCAATATGGTGTGCGACTGAATTTGATAACCTCAAAAGAGCAATATCATTGTCCATTGGCAAATAGGCAGCGTTTCTAACAAAAAAGTATATTTTCTATAGTAATGAAAATTTAGCAGTTTTAGTATACTTAAAAATAATTATTGCTAACCCATTGGATTCGAAGGCAAATGTTGTGTACTTCGGATGCACAATTATTTCATCCACCGCAACTCTTAACGAGTTTTCCCTGCTGTCTGATAACTCTCTATCGTGCATATGTAGGATTACTTCAATAGAGTCAGGACTTTTCGGCCCAGTAGGAACAACTAATAGGTAAACACAACTAATAACTGAACTTATGGGACTTATATGCAAAGATATTTTTCATTTTATTACCATTTTCACTGTACCTATGACACAATGAGCTGCAGTGAGAACATATCTGTCATTTATCAGTGTTCCTCCACAAAATGTCCCAGAATTACTCCGTGTTCCTGCTTTATTAATAGCCGCTTGCCAAGGAAATTCATTTACTCTTGCTTCCATACCACCAATTACTCGACCCACTAGTACAATAAAAATGTCCGTTAAATGCAAATAATGAATAAATCTGAAATAAATCAAAATTTAGGGAATACTGTAGTGCGCCTTCGTTATCGCTTTCAAAAATGTTCTTGGTATGGTCTTGTTTCGGGATTGGTGATTACTGTGAAGTTTACTATGAAGACTGTGATGAGAGTGATGATTCTCTAAGTTCTTGTGATGATGATGATGATGCTTTGTTTCCTCATGCATCTTTCCATGAACTTGGAAACTGACATCTAAAATGATTTGGAAATTAAACTGATATTATTGTAGCAGTATTTCATAAGATTTCTCTGGGTTTGTTTAAACAAGACAAGATTTAATTGCTTTATTGACAGACAATATTCAAAATTACATATGTAATTCTGTAAGCCTTAACTTACTGATATAAAAGTAGAATTTCACCTGATTATGGTTATAGTACTTACAAAAAATATAAAACGAAAGCCACACACCGGCAAAATAGACTTTGAAAATCATAACCTGTCAAAGAAGCAAAAAAGGATGCTCTATTACACCTAAAAGTGATTAATGACAACATAAAGAATTCTCTTTCTTTCAATTACTTAGGCCGAGTTACTGATAAATATTTTTGAGGACTGTAAATTGAGATATTGTGATGTTTTTGTGATTGTAGTCAATTCACTGTTGGATTTTAAGCTAAAAAGTGGCCATTGAAGTCTTGCTATTAGAAATTACTTATGTAAAATGATGCCAATTACTACAAATGGATAAGTTCTACTACTACATAAATCGGGATATCAATGATACTGTATTTGAACCAGGAAGTGTTTGAAAGCTGGTTTGTTTACAATATGTTGGCTTAAATGACTAGACAGGAGTCATAAAACATTCATTAGTTGATATTGGATGTGCATATCTAAACAATATTTATTTACATTTGTTTCATCACATTATACTTGTCAAAAACTGGGAATTTTTTAAATACATTTCAATTGCGGTTCGAAATTACTTATTGGAATGCTAAAACTAAAACTGTACATATCATTTTACTCTTCAGGTAAGGAAAGCTGTGCACCAGGAATCAGACGCAAATTTTCAATGATATCCTCTGGCTTTTTGGGCTCCAGATTAGTAAGATGTTTTTCGATCGTAGATCTAAAGGAGATATTATCTTCGGTGTCCATTGTAATGGCCAAAGACTTGATGCGATTAAATTCTTCGACTAGATTTTGCTCCCACTCATCCTTTGTCTTCTTGTCGATTTGTTTCGAAGGTTTGTAAAGATTCCGCATCATCAACAAAGCCTTCTTGCAAAGATCCTTATATGTTTCAGTGATTTCCTCCTTGGTGAAACCATGAACTTCCACATCAGTTGATTTTTTGAAAGTTTCTGCAAAAACGTTACATTTGCATTCTTCAAGGGGCGTTGACATTGTAGCAATTACAAGCACGTGGTTCTTTGCAGCTTTCCCTATGTTGATACGCAACACCTCTTTTTGGTTTACACTGAGTTCTTCCCAAAGTGTTTCCAAAGATGGAAGGTACACCACGGCTGGTTTTGTGGAATTCGTTGCCTGTTTTATGGGTTCGTTAATAGTTTCGGCAACTGATTTCATTGAGGCTAAAATATCTTCTGTGTTGATTGAATAGAGAACAAATCCATTAAGGGAAGACAACAGTGTAGGCATCATATAGTCATTGATATCTATCTTGGAACATGTTTGTGACCAAATCAATATCGGCTTAATAAACTTATCTCTGGAGACATCATCAGGATCAGGAGTATTTTCCAAGATCGTGGACAATGAGCATTTGAACAGGGAAGCAACGACTTTGTGACAATCTTCGGCATCTAAAGTTAACAAGCAACTTCCATACGATCCCACATTTGTTGGTTTCATCTTCGTAGCCGCTGAGATCCAATCTTCTTCTTTGATGTTTACATTTTTGGATTTAAGTTTCAGTAAAATTTCCGATACAGCATTACCATCTTCCCCAATATAATTTCTCATGGAACTGGCTTTCACAGTCCTGGCCAACTTGTTCAAATCTGCTCCAGTAAAACCAGGAGTCAACATTGCCACATGTTTCAGTAATTTGCTGCTTGGTGAGATCTTTGCTTCCCATCGTGAGACAATATTCCTCAGGATTTCCAGGCGTCCGCTTTCTGACGGCGGCAGGAACTGCAAATGCATATCCAATCTACCTGGTCGTGTTAACGCCGGATCCATTTTGTGGAACATGTTGGTCGTTCCGATAACTACCACTTTTCCCGGCTCAACATTTTGAAGTTCAGTCAGTAATTGTGAAGTTACTGATGAAGAAGCCTCCTCCCTGTGGTTTTCACGAGAAGATCCAAGGTTTTCTATTTCATCAATTAGAATTACGGCTGGGGCCGTTTTCCTTGCAGTCTTAAATACCTCCTTGAACAGTTTTTCAGTTTCTCCGAAATACTTGCTCTTCATATCCCCTGAAATTAATATTGGCATCAATTAAAATCGCAATTTATAAGCGAGGAAATAGCTTTTTATTTTCTGGTACTAAATAGTCACAAACCACTGATGGTGTACACCGATAATTCCTCTGCGGCCAAATTTTTGTTTATTTCTGCAATCAGGCAATTAGCCAAAAATGTTTTTCCAGTTCCGGGTGGGCCATAAAAAATAATTCCTAAGCAAATAATTTGTAAAGTTAAACAGGCACTTATCTACCTCAACTGCACATAAATACTAAATATACCTACTTAATAAATATGTAATGACCTTTTGGTGTCGAAGAAGCGGCTGCCTTATTAGTGAATCCTTCAATAACCTCTAAAATTAGGGATATCTTTTCATCATGCAAGCCTCCAACATCAGAGAAAGACAATTTTCTGTCATAGTTAATTGCTTCAACTCGGATCGATGCAGTCGAGGCATCTGTACTTTGAAATTCATCTTCTGATAGGGCCGGTTCGGAAATCTTCCTTTTCTTGGCTTTCCCCATCCTGATCACGTAAGTAATATGACTTTAAAAATAAAATATTTACAAAATTGCGTTAAAAAATGGTGAATTGCTGGCTCTTGTGGAATATTTTGATAAATGCAATGCAAAAAAAGTATACAAGTAAAGGTCAAGAGAATTCTAATATAAAAAATTGTTTTGATGGAACAAAATTCCTACCTATAATAAGAAATCTCTGTTAGCAACATTTTATTTTTGACATTTTTCGGAGTGACATTTTGGGAAATCATTCTTCTAATAAGGTGATACGATAAGATATCGTTATATTGTTATCCCTTGAGGTCTCCCTTTCAATTCCACCATCTTATCTTACAAAATTAATAATTCTGTACAGAAGACCTTACAATAATTAATTTTATACAATAAAGTACATTTCGATTAACGAAAATGAAAATCACACCTCTAGGATGCACTATTTTTGCTATTTTTGGCCAAGTGGTAATTAATTCCTCTGTGTTAACCTTTATGTACAATGTATAAAATTATGATGATTCAAATGCTTGCATTTCAGATAACAAATATGGTCAGTTTTATTTATTTCACGGCCTGGATATACTGGATAACGAATGGATACGTGGCAAACATTCAAAGAACACATATTCACTTAGGACTGAATGTTTTTGCTCTCATCTTCATTGTCTACTCCTTCTTAATGGGTTGTCACATTTGTTACGTCATTCATCATGATTTCGACAACATTAGAGCATATTTCTGGGTAAGTCTCAAAGTAAATAATAAAGTTGAATGCTTTAAAGTTTGATTCTTTCTTGCAATTACTAAATTTTTCAATCTTTCTTTCTGCAGACTCGTATCCATTTGTTCATGCTCATAGTTGCATTTTCGCTATTGTCACTGATTGAGCTGTCAATGTATCTGGAAATTAGCAACATTCATTTGAACCAAATTTTGCTGGAAATCGTTGATACTACAGCCAAAACAGATAATTCCACTTCCATGCTTAACTTTCCACGATGGATGCGAAATTGGCAAAGCACTGTATGCATATGAATTGTAAACTAAAGGTACGGCAATACAATTAAATTAGATTAAAATATCTTTTATTAATTTTGCAGCATAAATGCTGCGGAATTAGGAGTTACAAGGATTACATTGAATACGGAGATGGGAAAAGTGTTTCTTCTGATTGTTGTCGCTGGAAGACTAATTTTGCGGAAGATAACGGTTGGAAATGCGGTGATGGAGTTTTGAGGATGGCTTATGTAGTGATGGAAGAAAAGATTTATACAAAAGTATTATTACAAGTTATAATTTGCAAAGACTTTAAATATTCGCCCGTTTCGTGATAATAATAATACTTTTCTAGGGTTGTGGTCCAGGTATACAAAATTCATTAAAGTCCATGTCACTCTTCAGTTGCATTTTGGCAAGCATAACAACAGTTTTTGTTGTAACCTCATCGTTTTACTACCTTTCATTTCTGAAAGAGTATTCCCAGGAGCAACACGTAAACCGAATGAGACGCTACGATAATGAAGAGAGGGAGCAATTAAAACTGTTAAGTAAAAAACGTCATCAACAACAACTTTTACAAAATTCGGGAAATAAGGGTCCAGTAAAGGCTCATGGGACAAAGGTATCTTCCACAAGTCAACAAAGTCGTTCCAGGTCCCGCTCCCGTTCCAAATCAAACAAGAAAACGCACACTTCTAGTGATCTGGACAAAACGGAATATCACCGCGAGGAAAAATCGTACATTAAGAATAGTGATGATAAATCCGATCCTAAGATCTCGATAAAATCAAAAAGCAGTCGCTCACTTGCTAAAAGTTTGGAAAAGAGTAATCAAAACGTAAAAGTCAAAAGGGAAAGCAGAGAAACTTCATCAACTAGGAGCCGAAGTTGTTCTAAAGAAAGTCGAACCAAATCACGAAACGCTTCCCCGAGACCTGCCAAAAAGCCAGCTGAAGAATACCCAACCGATTGTGACCTGACAGATAAGGATCGCGAAGAATGTCAAGATTTCCCTTCATTTGTTTCCAATGAGAACTTGTTCATCAACTTAATTGGCGTTGCTAGTTCCAGAAGACTGCATAAAAATCCTTCCAACACAAGCAGTATTGATTTCCAAGATGATGTCCTCGTTCCAAGAGTTCTTCTGACTCAAGCAAAAAAGTCAAAACAAGTTTTGTTCGATCAAAACGTCAATGTGTACTACGACAAAGAGAACGACTTGACCGAGGATCACAGTTTGGATTTTCACAACGATAAGGCAAATCACAATATTCCAAAACACACAATTGCCAAAATTAATTTTACGGACGAAGAGGATGACGATCCAGGTGATATTATCGTACGACAATTGCAGTGAGCATATATAAAGAAAGAATCTTAAACTGTTTTACAAATTCAAAATTTTAAATACAAAGATCCGCTAGAAAACACCTTTTATGACAAATAAATTGTATTTTATTATCCAACGATAGTAATCAAATTTTAAATGTTTAATACTTTTAAATACTTTTTAAATGTTTTTAAAACAACTTTTCAAAAACATGAATGATTTCCTTAATAACTATTATGCAAACAACACTTAGACAACCGTAGAAGAAGACTCTGTAATGGGAAGTTGTGCACTACTACTGGTCATAGCAGAACTTGGAATATTCGTCGAGTCTTCGATTTGAGAAATTTGCTCAGGCTTATTTTCATTGACAAGTTTACTAATGAGTTTCGACAGCGCAGTGCCTGTTTCCTCGTCTTCCTCTTCTTGTCCCTTCGTCAATGTTTTCGCCTTGTCCTTCAACATACCCAATTTGTGATGTGCATTTTTCGTTTCCAATTCCAATAAGCGGTGGTCATTAATTGTCAAATTAACATGGGTCTTTTCAAGGTCCTCCAGGGACTTGGCACAGTAGCGCAGATAGTATTTCAGAAATACAAATATTCCTAAAGCAGTAAGTAAACTTTGCAGGAGAGAAAAGTAGAATAGCAATATGAAAAACCAATCCCTATAGAACTCTAACTCTTTAATTTGTTGTTTCCCATTCTTTCCAGGAAGTACAAATCGATTTAGAATGTTCGGAATTAATTTCACCATTGTTGCGCAACCCTGAAATAATGTAAACATACTGTAATAGTAATGTATCTTTTAATGTAAAACTTTTTAATTCTTAGAAATATTTTATTCAATGTTACAATGACTTACGAAAGGAGAAACCTTTGCACGTCGAAGCCGCTTTAAAATTAGAGCAGTTTGGTTATCCATCGTATTACTCGCAAACAAATCGGTTGCTTTGCTAGTTTTTACAGTATTATCCGCATTCATCCTACTAGTCTTATTTATTGTCTTATTACTGTTCGAGTCAGATCCACTTCCTTTGATCCAAGTAGAAAATATGTCAAGAACTTTTTCCTTCCCATCGTGTATATCTTGAACAAGAATTTCTTTGATTGCTTCTTTAAGCCACAAGTGCAATGAAAAGTCAGTTTGATGAGCTCCACACCCTTTAGGTTTCCTGGTCTTCAAGAGAGAATGCGTTTTCACATATTTATTCCAATCAATTTCAAGCTGATGTTTGAAGTAGAGTACATCTCCATTCTTCTTGAATTCTAAGCAGCAACTATCAGGTACACTGAACTTTTGATCCAACACTTTTATGAGAAAGTCTTCAAAGTCGTCTCCACCACAGCAAGGCTTGAAATAAAAATTTAACCGAAATAGTTCAATATTCTATAATATTTTTCCTCCGAATACCTCTAAGATCCGTTCGGTGGATTCTGTTCCACTTTGGAAATACATTTCAAACAATCTGGAGATATTATTATAAATATTTACTTACTATGGATGTTTGTATGAGGTCAAGTATCGGCGGAACATTCCTGTGAAATCTAAAGTATCGCTTGCAGTAAATCGCCATTTCTTCTGGAGTATACTTTGCCATGTAGAAAGTAGCGCTTGCGAAACAATGCAATCCCAATCCAGTAAACAAAAAAGATAGAATCTGGAAATACATGAAAATATTGTTACTTAACTATTCAAAAATAGAAACTTATCAATTTGAGGTCTGAAATCAATAATACAAATGGACTCACTATTAAGGCACAGAAGATATGCTCTCGTTGACATTTTAGAAAACACACTGACCAAAGTGATGCTAAAAATGTTAATGAATTTGCTACTAAGATGGACCATCCTGCATTTTCAAACGGCTGAGTCGGAAGAGGTCCTCCCAAAATGAAGTAAATAAATCCTCCGATGATGATCACACAGAATGATATAAGCTTTTCAAGTAAAATCATTCGTTCCGTATAAAACCTCGCAACAAAACTTTACTATAAATATAAAATCTTATTCTAACTAGACTTATGGCAATTAAATTCATTTTTACATTAGCGATGTGATACCAGCAACAACATGGCTTCGTACAGCAACACTTACGGTCGGGTCGTCTGCTACAGTGACAACAACAACACATTTGATCTAATTCTACAAGATGGTAATAAAAAACAGATTCTCACTCTCTTTATTCGTCACTTCACAAAAATCTTTCTTCACTTTTTACAATCGGTCTAAATGGGACACGAATAAGTTAAAATTATAGAGCCCACTTTTAGTAATGCTTTGCATTACCGTGGCAAATATTTCGAAATGGAAAAAATTTAATCGTTTTTGCGGGTGTCTTCAATCTTCATGATACTAATGGCTAATGTCAGAGCCCCTAAACTGGACCAAAACAACTATGTAGGTGATCATAACACTCAGCGCCTATATAAAAATTAGAGAAGCGTAAAAATTTGAAATAATATTTTCTGATGGCACTATAAAAATAAACGTGTTTAAACATATTTACGGATGTCATCAATTTTCGATTTATTGTAAAAAATCCCCCGACATTAATGCATGGAGGGCGGTTGGAGATTCTTGACACAAATAATTGAATCTAAATACAGAAGGTAAAAAGTTGGCAAAAAATGATAAGTTCAGTATAATACAATTTAAAGATATATCTAGTAAGTACCTGAAGTTGACAATCCCCCAATAGATATTCAGGAGCCATATTCTCTAACTTGGAAATAAGGAGCAAATACTTCTCGGTTATCTGGCCACATTCGGTACACAAAACGTGCAATGCAAATGTGAACATAACGATGATGGTTGTTACAGCCAAATTGAGAGAAAGTCTGAATTTAGCAGTGAGTAAATAAAATACGTTCATCAAAATCCCACAAAGCATGACAAACACATCAATCATTAGAGATTTGTCAAAAAGAGTTGAAAAATCTGCAATTCGTTTATCGAGGTTAAATAGCAATTGGAATATTGTATTTAGCCTTTGCTGTTGATTATATTGATAGAGGATTTGCTCATTTGCCCTATCTTTTGATCTTGAATGGTAAGAATTAAATTCTTTGTTACAGACGTAAGCATTAGAAGTGTTTGACAACTCCTCAATTTCCCCAATTGTGACTTGCAGTCCAAAGTTAAATATTTGAATGAAAAACAGGAGCATGATAATATTGGAAGCGTGTAAACCACGAAAAGTCTGAAGTATGATTTCTCTTAGTATTCGAGAAAATGCTGGTTGTGAACCATTCAAGTCACTAAATATCAATTCGACTGAAGCAGCTCCCACTGTGACTACTACAGTGAGAAAACTTAAAAGTGTATGCGTTCGTAAGGATTTGTAGATTTTTCGGGATAATTGGGAATATTTTAAATTGAAGTTAGTGTGAAGGGAATTTAATTCAGTGTAGAATTCCACGACGCCCTTCCAATGAGCAATAAATCGATTTCGGTTTCGGATTGCCAGAAACCTCAAGAGAGAAATGCAGGTGAAGGACAGGTGCATGTTGGCATACAGACTCACAGACTGCGTAGTGCTATCCGTGTACTTTGTGTACTCACCTATGTTTAGTAATAACTCAGCAGTATAAAAGTAAAGTGTAAATTGCCCTACCAAATTCCAAAAAAATGGCAACGAGCAGAACTTGAATTTTAGAGTTTTCCAGTTGTTCAATGTCTTTTTAATGCAGTTTGGATAGTAACCACTTAATCTACCCATGTTTATTGCCCAAATTCCGGTCTTTATTAACAATTCCTCAATTTGCGACTGTTTCTCTTCCTGATTCATCTTCACTTTGCTCACACTGTATTCCCAACGATATAAAAATGACAGAAAACACTGAAATCAAATTATTACACAATTATTATTAATTTTATTATTTAGCGAGTCTTTAGAAGCAGTTGCTTCTTGCTTCTAGTTTCCTTCCAGTTGGAGGAATACTTCTTGACCTTTAAAAGTATATAATGAGTTACAACCACTTTAATCACGTTTTCATGAATCTACAATAAATTGCAAATACATTAAGTAATTGCTTTGCATCCTATTACGAAGTCTGTTAATATGTTATATCTTATATGTCAAGAAGTTTTTTATATGCATTTAACTTGGATAACATTCCCACACTAGTTTTCTTGTCTTGAAACATCCATTCATAGTTCAATCCATTTATAGCCACCCAAGGCTACTGGTTTCAATTATTACTACTCCACTCATTAAAAATTTTTTTTTTTAAATGAAACAATAATGAATGGTGAGATGATTCACTGATGAAATATTATTACATTTTTTCGATGGTATCATGCGTATATAATAATGAAAATTCAACTATTCATAAGAATTACACCAACTAATAAAAATTGCATCAATTGGATTACACATAGTTTGATTTTATTCGATAAGTTAGCTTAGCTAGTTAGTTAGTTAGTTACATAGCTTTCGGCTACTGAGTAATTTCTGGCGATTGTTTGGTAGCTTTTATTGACCCGTAGAACATTTAATTGATGAAATATTGTTAGATATTTTGTTCAATTGCTTATTTAATTACGTAATTAAATATACCATTGCATATATTGAAAATCGATTGTTAATATTAACTACGAATGATTACACTCTAATTGGATTCAATGCAACACACTAAATGGGAGGTTCTAAAGGGAAGGTTTTTGTTCCCATCATATCCTATTTATATACGAAGTTTATAATTTTGAGGAAAATGCAGAATATAAGACGCGGTCGCTGTAGATTTGTTTCGAAAAGAATATACTGTATAAACATCCATACCTATTCAGAACCCCGAAACTGCATCAAAATAACTATGTAGGTGATCATTGAATTTAGAATCTGAAAAAACCACATTTTTAGTTTTCTCAACCAATTTAAGAGTAATTAATGGTTTATATATATATGTGTATACCGATGTCAACAGAGAGCAATTAAGCTTAAAAAAGCCTCCAACATTAATCGAAGGTTGATTATTACCAAGCCTGGATGCAATTAAATGGATCTGGACATTTTCCAAAATACAAGGAACATTATTATAATTATTATCCCCAGCTTTGCTAAATGAATTTATTAGTATTCTATTTGAAAATCATTAAGTTTTTGAATAACATATATAATGTATAGTTTAGTTATGTATGACCTTATTTTTGATGTCTGAATTTAGGAGATGATGAGAAATATTTTGTAATTTGAACAGAATCCTCGAGAAATAGTCCGAGATAAGTCCTGACTCGTAGCATAAAAGATAAAAAACACTTGCGTAGAGAATTACACAAAGACTAGGTTGAATTGAGAACAGCAATTCCGCGTTACCCAGAAATAAATGGGGAACTGTTACAGCATTAAAAATGTTTCCCAATATGTACACAAGTATCAGAGTGCAATTTATTAGCAGAGTTTTGGCAAATGCAGCCGAAAAGTTGTAAATTGTCTCTTCTAAAACGGTTATTAAATCAATCAGTTTTAATAGCTTAGATATCTTACTACTATCTTTGATATCCTTAGGTAAAGAAACTAAATCATCCAACTCATGAGTGATTACACCCAATCCAAAATTAAATAACTTGGTGAAAAATAGTACTAGCAAAGAATGTGATGCGTGAATAATTACACAGAAAATGCTAAAACTATGAAAAACCATGTTAAGTAGAGCATGGCTTAAATCAGCAT
This sequence comes from Yoshiicerus persimilis, assembly GCA_020352615.2. NCBI lineage: Eukaryota > Metazoa > Arthropoda > Collembola > Entomobryomorpha > Tomoceridae > Yoshiicerus > Yoshiicerus persimilis. The sequence continues at coordinate 36,088,211 of CM036943.2, read as the reverse complement.
AGAGAGTTAAAACTGAAAAAGTCAAAGCAATTGTCCACAGAAGAAAAATGAAATTCAAAACGATTATAATTATTGCAATATTTCTTAAAAATCTATAAATTTGTGTTAACAAATGCCCGTATTTGCAATCAAAGTTTAAACTTATTTGACGTAATTGAGCGTACATACTAACAATAGATTTCCAAATGGTCATTTGGCTTTTTCTTTGCCAAATCCCCAGTGCTCTTAACAAGAAGGTCAGAATTAGAACGGAGAGGTGAATAAAAACAGAAGTCAAAAATAATGTTTTTCCATATTTAGTAAAATTTTCTTTGCTATGTAACAATATTACGCTTAGCGTTACCACCATATTGCAAATAAATCCAATTTGAAGAATGATATTCCAAAATGAAGGCACAGAAAATACTGTTGTGTCTAGTAATCTTAAACTATTAAAGTTTTTAATTGTCAGACAACAGTAACCAGAGTTCTGTCCCATTCTAATTGCCCAAATTCCGGTTTTAATTAAAGTTTCTTCATCCCTGCGAATTGTACTTGGAATTACTGCATGTGCCATAATGATCCAATGGTAGTGGGTTGTGAGAAATGTGCAAATGTACTAAGTATGTAAAATACAGCCAATAATATGTATGTGTGTTAATATTGTTAATTAGTAGCTCCGATTTGTGTCATGTACGTAGTTTAAATTGATATAATAATTATGAAAAAGCGGTATGTAAATAATTGCAAATTTTTGGGTCCCCTAAGGGTTTTTAGAGGTCTCAGGGAAAGACTTCAAAAGTAGACGTTTGGTTTTAACCTATTTGTTAGTATTGTTAATGATTAGTTTACACTAATTTTTCTTGTTAGGTACAGGTGCGTATATTATATAGGTACAAGGGTATGCAACTCTTAAATGTTAAAACACATTAATACATTACTTAAGTTAATTGTATTTGTTTGTGCTCCCACTTTAATATTTATTCATTGAATAACAAGGCATACAATCAATTCAGCACCATAATGCATAATAAATTAATAAATTGAAAGATATAGAAACTAGAAGTAAAAAATTGTCAATATCAGTAGAAAAGAAAAATAATATTAATGTATTTACATAGGAAACTGCAGCATATGCAGGAGTCCCATTTTTATACATTTATACCTGTATATAGTAGCTATCCGCTTCTATAAATCTACTACAAAATTTATTTACAATTACAATTTGTTTACAAATGGAAATAAAAAAATAAAAACGCATTTTTCTCGCACATTTTGTATTTCAATCAATTTCTAAAAATGTTACTATTTACTTGAACTGAAGTACATTTGGTGAATTAGTTTGCTTTACAGCCGCACAGATACGGTGGATGGCCCTAATGAGCAGGTTTTACAAAAGTTCCTTCCTCCTTGGGTTTGTGATTTTTTGTGCATTGAAACTGTTAGGTGATGGAACTGTGAGATGCTAAATGGCGCGCTTGACCGATGCTGCTCGTCCATCCACACGATTTGCGAGAGATACAAATTTTTGTGACGGCTGCAAGCCAAAATATAGTAACTGCATACAATCTCAGTCTAATAACAATTAAAATTAATTAGATCTTAATTATTTCAGGTAATTAGCTAATTCGCAATTTCGGTCGAGTCTAGTAGACTTACTTTATACAAGTTAACTGTAAATGAATTGAAGGACGATCTCAAATCGAATTTCTGAGATAGAACATTTTTGACATTTTATAGCCGGATTTCGATAATTTGTTAATGACATCAGTTGTCAACTGGAAAATAGTTTTCTAAGACGAAGAATTGTAAAGGGCGCATAGAGAACTGTAGAAATGATATTTCATCAGCTGTTACATAATTATTGTAGACATTAACATGGACTCAAATAGAAAATTGGCTCTAGTCTTAATTTTGGATTTGATGAATTTTTGCAAAAGATAAGATGGCTGAAAACTAATTGTATTTAGAAGACTGAGCAATACAAAACAGAGATTAAGCCGATGCAGAATTTACCATGAACATAATAGTTTACTCTTGTACAGTCGTATACGATCTATAATTTAGCATTGAACAAACTTCTCTTCTCCGATGTAATTTAAAATACAAAATACAGAATTACTAGACATTATTTGTGAGAATAACTGACGGTCATAAAAAGTAGCCTATTTGACACTGGATGAAAATACAATGAATAGTCTTAGGATGACAAAAGAAAATCCGACTTGATTTTCTAAAGATTTGTTTTTGTTTTGTAGGACAAGTTTTGGATCGCAGTCTTAGTCACCTTCTAGAATCTTGAGCCAGATCAATGTAAGATTTGAGGGGAGGAGAACCACCATAGCTCGTTTGTTGTCAAATGAGCTCGTCAATGTCCAAACCGGGTTCCAGTGACCCCCGAAAAGCTAAACAAGAAGTCGGCTCCAAATCGGTATTACAGGATTTGCACACGAGACCACAAACAGAACTATGCCTTTTGGAGGATGAATAAAAATACGTTTTGTGTTTTCAGAAAGGAAAAGTAGGAGATTGGTTTCGTCACGTGAGTTCCTCTGGGAAGGAGTACTACTACAACATAACATCCCACGCGTCCCAATGGGAGAAACCGCGAGAATGGTTGGACTACGAAAAGCGCTACGGCCCCGTTCCGTACCACTCGTCGTCTTCTTCAAAACCGAATTCGCAGCACCACCACCACGTACAACAGCAGCAGCACTCGGGTTCCTCCGCCTCTTCTGTGGTAGAAAAAGCTCTAGCCGAGCGAGAACGAGAGCAGAGAGAGCGGGACCGGGAGCGGGAGCGGGAGCGCGACCGGTACCACCACCAGCAACAACTGCACCAGCAGCAACACCACCAGTTCTCGAATTCCTCTGCGTCGAACATGAATTCGTCCGCCTCGGGCAGTCACTCGCACCACTCGTCCTCCTACGCCCACTCCTCCCACTCCTCCACCTCCTCTGCGGCCTATGACCGCCAGAGAGGGGAGTACCCCGTGGCCTCCACCTCCCACACGGGCAACATGCTGTCCCAACACCAGCAGCACCACTTGCAACATTCTTCCTCCTCATCCCACCCCCATCAGACACATTCGTCGGCCATGTCCTCCAACTTCTCTCACTCGCATCATCATTCCGCGTCCTCCACCTCCACGTCTTCGTCCGTTGCCAGCAGTAATCGAGGAGGGGGTGGCCACAATCACTCCGACCAGTCCTCAGCTCACCATTCTCATCCTAGCAGTAGTAGTAATTCTTCCGGTCTTCATAGTCACCATGGAATGCATCCACACCAGTTGTCCAGACATTTTCCAGACGGGGTTCACTTAAGGCACACTGGACCATCCACTTCTGCTGCTGCACTAAGAGATACAAGAAAACCCTCAGAAGGTACACACAAAAAACTTTGAAATCCAACATTAATCATAATATCTTGCCAATCTTGCTTTGGTCTCTCTTATGAGAAACGTCTATTGCTTACATAGACGTTTCTTTGTGGACGTTTTCAACCTTTCTTTCAGAATTAACTAAATTTACTTTAAATAAACCTCATTGATATTGATTCGGTATAAATTGCTTTACATAATTTCCAAATCAAATCTCTTTCTGTCTATGAAACGTACAAATATAAACTCATTCTTTCTTTATTGCTGCGGAGCTACCTTAAAGAAACATTAGGATAAAAGCACTGTGCAGTGTTTTTGCATTTAAAATATTTGCACTGCGTACACTTTCAGACTTTTTAAAGGAATTTCTTAAGCATTCTGGCATTCTATTCTTTTAAGATTTAAGGTTTGCTAATTAAGATTTGTTTGTGTTTGCTATAGACTTACAAACTGAAGACATGGACATATCACCTTTAGAAGACAGCAGTTCCCCTATTTCCTTAGATTCTAGAAAAGTAGTAGCCTCGAGTAGTTCAAGTAACATGCGAGATTCACATCAGTACCCACACACGTCGAATTCGTCTGCTAAAGCTGAAACAATTGACCTGACGAGAGAAGAAGTCCTCAAAACAGTCACCTCTGCTTTTCTCTTGTCACAGCAACAAATGGCTGGAAGACTGAATATGCTACCTGGGAATTCCTCTGTGGGCAATAACGGGTACGGAGGGCGGGAGCGGGAGCGGGAGCGAGACCGGGAACAACGTGATAGGGACAGGGACAATAGGGACCTTAGAGATATGCGGGACAATAGGGAACGGATAGACGGTAGGGACAACAGGGACAGAGACGGGCGCCTTCACAGAGAGAGGGACATTCGGGAGAGTCCGAGGAGAGATCGGGACCGCGGCAGACCAAGAGACAGGACGGACCACAGGGAAAGAGACCGTGATAGAGAGCGAGAGCGCGAGAGATCTAGGTCCAGACTCCGTGATGAACACTCAAGAAGTCCCTGGGATAAGGACGGAACTCCTGAAAGACGTCAGTTTATCACTTTTTTGCTCTAAAATATTACTACCCTTTATACATACACCTTTCCCCTCCATCCTCCATATTCATATTTTAGGTTATAAATATTGAGCAAAAATTATTACAATAAATTACGGTTTTATTGTACATCACATACTTCCATAAGTGAATATCGTCAGTTTTCAACATTAAATTTGTTTAGCACAAAAGTATTTATTTTTCCATAAGTAATACTGCTTATCCCCTATATTATGTTTAATGTCTACTATAATTTAAATTTTAAAACATTTTTATTGCAAATTGACCATTTTTGTATTTGCCAGAACGAATAATGCGACTACGTAGCGGACACGCGGAGCACACTTTTACTAAGGTAGGCTATGTTTTTCCAAACCTAACCTAACCTGGTAAAATGTGTTACTCCGCTTGCCCGCTTCGTAGGCGACCTAAAAATACGAAAATGGTTAATTACTGACAGTTGCAGTAAACGGTATAATCAAGGGTAAATTGTGATTAAATATATTGACAAAGCAATAATACTTGTGGAAAACTAAATATTACAATGAATCCCGATTGTTGTGGTAAAATGAATAGTTTTGCAAAATGAAAATTTTCATTTGTGGAAAACCGATTATTTTTATGGGTAGTTATAGTAGTTAGTTAAGAACCTAATTTACTACTGTAGATTTCTTCGGTTAGTATATTTTTATCGTAGACAATAGAAAATCGTTTTGTTTGAATATTATAAACCCATTTTTATGGTAAATAACTTTTGGTGCTTCATCACATATTATCTTTTGGAATATTGCAAAACTTGAGCATATGAAGATGAATAGTAATTGCATTCCTGTTTTAATTGTATTTTTTGTTTGACGAGCAGCAAATGAAGTGACGGGGAGTGGGAATATCGGGTCTTTAGCAACTCTGGCAGCTCTTAGTCAACAACCGGATGCCGAAGCGCCCCCGTTGCCCGCCTCACTGGCACAGTACTACCGGGAGGATCTCATTGTTCATGTTAAGGAATTGCCCGGGGATGCTTTGGAAAGACAGGTATTAGTAAAACATTCTTTCGGATGGACTCTTTGGTTTTCGGGGCTTCTGCTGTCCGGTGTGTATGTGATTAATACTTGGTGCTAATTAATTGATTGACTGATTTTGATTTCAGGCCAACAAAATAATAGATGAAATAATGACAACGACGGCTATTCAAATCTCGAAAGTATCCACGGAGCTGAAAATGGCTCGGAGTCTAGTTCGACTGACGGATATTCAAGCAACCCTCCAGGAGCAAAGAATACTCTTCCTACGACAACAAATAGAAAGTTTAGAAGCCAGTGAAAGAGACAATTCCTCAATGCTAGGTGTGGACACGGTGGACCCGTGACTGAAGTGAGTGACAGTTCAGTTGGTGGGTGGAGTGAGATTTGACGAATCATAAAGAATCCCGCATTACGTCACGTGTTCTGTCGTGTCAGTGATTTCTACCATGGTGGACCTAAATTATAGTGTTAGCTTTTTAGTTGTTATTGTTATACGATACAAATACATGATGGAAAACACTTGGATCTTTGGAAAACAGTTTATATTGCAAACATTTCACGTTGAGCTAAGCATTTATTGGACGCGACGCTTCAAAACACTGAAAGCACCACACCACGGCTTAGCTGGACAGATTTTAAGGTTCAATTAAGTTTAAGTTTACTACTGACTTGACTCTCAGCTTTATGAATATGACTTATTTGTATTGCTGAATAATTGTCGTCTAATTATTGTTTGTATTGTGTTGTGAAATATTTAACTGTTCATGTTTATTATTTATGTACGTACTGTTGTATTTATCAGATATCATCATAGTTGTAGTCTAATTTAGAAAAACTCCGTTAACTGTTGTTAGTCTTTCATAAAATTGTTTTTTATATTATTTATTAACTTTGCATAATATTGTTTGCTCACGAGTTAAGAATAAGTACCTAAATCAACGTAAGTACCACGTACGATGTTGACTTGTTTTCAAAGTAGTGATGTCTAAGGGTTCTTTCTGCAAACGCTTAAAATGCAGAGAATAGGGCCAATCTTTAATCTCCATTTAACGTAGGCTACCTCTCTGTTTGCAAATCTTACGAACAATATAAATTGAAAATACCATTCGTGTCGTTTGGGAACTTTTACCAAGTTTCATTTCAATTTCCAATGCTGAAAACGAAATATAGACGATTCATTATTTTACACTACACCAGATTTTATACAAAATTGAAAACTTTGGTTTTGTTTCTCATTTTCTTTTTTCTATTACAATTAGGAATTTTTGCAAATTTTCTAATATAAAATTATTCTGGTCGATTAGACGTGTTCGCACTGATTAGGTGTTTATTCCAGGAAATTAGAATTTCATGTCATGCGTTTTATTAGTCATATTCAGAAAACCTATGACCTATAGGTAAAGAATAATTCCAAAATTACCCTGAGCAAAACAAAACACAATGGCAATGTGCATGTATTTGTATCTCATAACCTTGTTTTGTTTTTGTTTAACTATGTGGTAGAGTGTTGTGAAAGAACTGCACTGACCATTCTATACCTTCGCGGATTATTATTACTTCGGTATTTAAGTAAACGTAATTAGACAATTTTTATGAAATCCCATTTTGAATTTTATTACACTTGACACTGTAACTTTCGTCTGAAAAAGTGAATACGTAAAGCTAAACTCAACTGAACTCAACTACTGCCATGTAGTTAATAATCTGTTTTTTACTACTGTGTATTTATTAACGTGTAGTATAGCTCGTTGTTGTACTATAAACGTGTGTATTGTAAAAAAGTTAAGTGATCAGGTCACAGAGTACATATTTTAATGGTAAATGATTAATAATATTAAATAAATCATGTCGAAGACAAAAGGAAACAAATACAACATGAAAATATATACGTTTGGCTAAAATTAACCTCCAATTCCCTAATTATTCTCATTTTAGTCATTTTCAACTAATTTTATGTAGGGAAATAAGGATTGTAATGCAACTTGGTAATTATTTTGCATTCTGATGTCCTAATGAGACTTTTTATTTTATTGGCATTGGAAATAGTGTCAATGTCAATGTCACTGTCACGTTCCAAGAGGATTAATAGAAAAGATAATGTTTTGTGCAGATAAAAGGTTATGTTACGATGTTACGATAACGAATTTTTACATGAAGTAAGTAGAATTTTACGCACAACACTAAAACAATGACATTTATCTTTATTTGTTTTCTGTTTTGGCTTCCATTTCAGCACACTTTCATTGTTTTAGGAATAGTGGTTCAAACTTGATTAGTTTAGTTGCAAAACTGCAATCTCTCGTCATAGGTATGCCAAGCCTTTCATTTAGCAATGTAATAATCAGATATTGAATTCTCTTCGTTATCTTTGGATTAGTTAGAATAATGTTACAAATTGCATTGAACAATGTACATAGTTGAACATGAGTGGCTCAATGGACAGCTCATAATTTGTTGGAGTCTTCAGTGAGCGAAAGTTTCTCCTTTTGCTTTTCATTGACTTTTTCAACAAACAGACAATAGAAATGGACGGAAGTATTTTTGATCAGGATTGGCCTTCAAGATTTGAGTGGTCAGAATACTTAGTCTTTGCCGCTCTCCTTGCTTCGTCTATGGGCATAGGAATCTATTATGGATTTTTTGGAAGCAAAAATAAAACCAACGAAGAATTTCTCATGGCTGGAAGGTCCATGGGAGTTCTTCCCGTGTCCCTTTCAGTTTTATGCAGGTAATCTTCATTTTATATAACCAACTTTATATATCTCCTTTTTGAGAGTGTAATTTTATATCTCCTTTTTGAGAGTGTAATTTTATATCTCCTTTTTGAGAGTGTAATTTTATATCTCCTTTTTGAGAGTGTAATTTTATATCTCCATTTCTGATTTCCAGTTTCATTTCTGCCGTGACACTTTTAGGTAAAAATTTTGATCATAATATGCTTATATGCTACATTATCAATTATTTTGCATTGCTAATCACTTATCCACCAAAATAATCGGTTCACCACCACTGAATATCTCCTCTGCCATCTTTATATGAATTACCTACTTAATTATAATACCTAATATAATACCATTGCAAAGAATTGTCTTTCAATTCAAATGATATCTTTTGCTCCATTATGCTGTATTTCCCATCTCACATGAAATGTTTAAATACTCCATAAATTAAAGGATAACGTGACAAATGTTGGTGTAACATTGATATTGCTTTTAACTCTTCTTACTTGAATGAGTCTTAAATAGCATTTTCTAATCATGCGATTATTAATTCTTTTTGCAGGAAATCCAGTTGAGGTAAAAGATTTGTATTTTTTGCTTGATTGCTATTGTGCTTTCGAAAATCAAATATTTTCTAGTAAGGTGTACAAAAGACATGTATTAATTGCAGATCTACTTTTACGGGTGAGTGTTCTGAGGTCTAACTTTCAAGAAGATGCTAGATGGTTTTCTTAATTTAGAAGATCATTTTTATAAGTTTTAATTTGCAAATTTGTGAAAATGTTTGATTATTTGTGGACAGCTTCCAGTATATTATAACAGTATTTGCCTTCGTGATATTGGGGTTGGCTTTAGCTTACCTTTATGTTCCCGTCTATTTCAAACTCCAATTAACTTCCGTTTTTGAGGTAAAACCATGAAAAACTATGTAACATTATTTAATCTTAAGCATTAAGCATTCTGTACTGCATACAGTATACTTAATTAGTTGTCCTGAAGTTTGAAACACAATTTCTGCTTGTGTATGATAAACAACTTCGATTTTATCATATTAACTTTTGTATAGTATTTTGAGATGCGGTTTGACAAAAATGTACGTTTAATAATCTCGGTATCGCAACTTATTCATGGGGTAAGTTGCACAAACTTTAACATTGCACTAACAAAACATTGAAGTATTCGTTAGTACTTAGTACAATTTAATTGGAACGCTTTATTAACGTTTGATGTGTCTTCAGTTAATATACATGCCACTGACAGTCTACGGTCCTGCTTTGGCGCTTGAAGAAGGTTTAAATAATATTTTCAATTTTATCATTGTATTTTAGTAATGTTAGGTTAACTTAAATATTTAAACTTTGAACTTTTTAGTGGCTGGAATAGATAAATTATGGACGACAGCAATAATATTTCTTGTTTGCGCTGCTTATTCCTCTTTGGTAATTTTTTTATTTTCGGACTGAAATACAAGTGTTTCGTCTCTTATCTTTTAAAAGGTATCAAACATTTTGATCATCTCTAATTCTCTGCTAAAAGCATGAGCAGAGGAAAATTTTAGTTCCCTATTAAATAAATCAATTACTGAAGATGAAGTTTGTTTGACACTTTTACGAAATAATAATCATTCGGTTAATAACAGTTGTAAAATATTGATCAGTTGGAAATTTTTGGAAAATAATGATTGTTTGGTTCAGGGTGGATTAAAAGCAGTTTTGTGGACAGACGCCTTGCAGGCTTTTGTAATGCTGGCTTCCATGATTTCCATTGTGATCGTAGGAGTAAACAAAGCTGGAGGATTTAAAAAAGTTTGGCAAATAGCTGAAGAAGGCAATAGAACTGACGTTCTAAAGTAAATCCTTGTAGTGGAATAGAATTTTCTTAATAATAATAATAAGTAAATGAATGGTTTGATTAGCTTTGACTTCGACCCACGGGTACGGCACACTTTTTGGACAAGTTTAATTGGAGGATATTTTAATTGGATTGCTTTGTTCGGAGCCACTCAAGCACAAATCCAAAGATACCTTTCTGTACCCACTCTGGAAAAATCTCGGCAGTACGAAAACTAATTTAATTTTCTTAATTACGAATTAAGATACGATAATAATTAACCGAGAAACAAATTCAATGGAATTTTTATATTCAGGGTGATTCTTATTACCGTGCTTGGATTGATATACATAGTTGCTTCCTGTTCTTATACGGGTTTAGTAATTTATGCCAATTATAAGGATTGTGACCCAATCACTTTAAAAGTAAAATTTATTTAATTTCAAAATTTATTAAAATTTTATTGCAAAGAAGAAATTATTAGTACGGTATTTTATGAGGAATAATTTTGTTTACCCATCAGGCAATTTCAGAATCAGATCAGTTGCTTCCATTATTTGTCATGGACAAAATGGGAGATATTCCACTAATTCCAGGACTTTTTGTTGCTGCATTGACCGCTGGAAGTTTAAGGTATAATTTCTTTAAGTGCGGAATAATTGCTACTATACAGTGTGTCCCAGAATGATATATATACACTTTGACCATGAATAACTCAAAAACAGTACGACCTTGGGTACGCCCTATTAAAACGTGCTAATTGCTAAGTATCATTGGAAAGAGAACAATATTTTCAATCGGAACTAATTTTAACAATAAGAATTGATTGTTCTCTTTCCAATGATACTTAGTATGCTTTAAAAGGTCGTACCGTTCTTGAGTTATTCATGGTCAAAGTGTGTATATCATTCTGGGACACACTGTATAACAATTATTACCCTTTAAGGAATTAAAGGAACGGGTTAATAAACAATGAAAGAATGGGTAGATTTTACTTTTTTGTAATGCGTGCAGTTCGGTGTCCAGTACTCTAAATGCATTGGCCGGTATTATTACTGAAGATTACGTCAAGAAAGTCCGTCCAGGACTTACTGATGTTCAGCTCGGTTTTGTTTCCAAAATTGCCTCTGCAATTTGTGGTGTCATTGCTTTCGCACTAATTTTTGTCATCGCTGCTGTTGGTAATATTTTACCGGTAAGTCGTTAATCTGATTTTAGTGAATTATACAATTATTCAGTAGTTATATCATTTGTAGTCCTTTTACTTTTGATTTAAAGTTTTCTTCACTACTCCATGGAACTTTTATGGGACCAATATTGGGGGCCTTTAGTCTTGGAATGTTTTTCCCATGGTCAAACGGGTTGGTAAGTGACGAGCAGACATAATTACATTTCATTGTCAAAATTAAAGGGAGAAAGTTAAACTCACCTCAAAAATAATTGGTTTACCTCAAGAAAAATGATCACTTTACCTCATATAAATACATTTAGCTAATAAATATTTATCCAGTCTCAAGTTTCAGAACTGCGAACTGATACCTATGCCTCAAGTGTTCGGAGTAATAAAACTTGAGACTGGATAAATATTTATTAGCTAAATGCATTAATAAGTGGTAAATAGTGATTATTTTTCTTTGGGCAAGCCTATTATTTTTGAGGTACACTTAAATGCAAGCCTAAACTAAATTGTTAATTAATTCATTATGGAATTATGGTAGGGTGTCTTATTAGGAATTGTTCCATCTTTTTGTATCACCGTTTTCATTGGGGTTGGGTCTATTGTCTACAATAATGACAAGAAACTTCCAAATCAGAGAATACTGTTTCCTAATGACGGTTGTTATCCTAATGCAACCGGAGAATCGGAAGCATCTGTAATGCTAGAATGGTCAAGAGCACAAAGTGATTGGAAGCATACAGAATATTCTGGATTGACTAACTTGTTTGCAATCTCTTATTTGTGGCAACCGATCATTCCTATTGTGTGCACTGTATTCTTCGGACTTATTTTCAGCCTTATGATATCGAGGTTTAGAAAACCAGCTAAAAAGTCGGAAGAAAAATACTTTAATGTTCATGTTCTAAAAATGTGGAAATATATTTTGGGAGAGGAAAGATTAAAACCATATATCAACTTCGAAGATGGCAGTAATGCAATAGATGCTTCTCCGTCTTCAGTAAGTAGAATTAGTAACTACATTTCAAAAACCATTCTAAAGGTTTTTAGTTGATATTGATATATTTTAATAATGCTTTTTTTTGATTTAATTTTTGCAGCAAAACGCTCAAGGTGTTTACGGAAGCACTAAATTTTCCATACCCGAAATTAAAATAGAAGGAGAGTTTTGATTTCTTTCTACCGTATATTACATAATAAAATTAGCAATTCATTTCTTGTAATGACTATGACTGACATTCTATATATTTAAATAACTAGTTCTTTGGTGCAAAACGTTTGTCTGGTTTCTTGTAATTAATAAAGATATCGATATCTTCAAATAGAACGTAAAACTCTTTGCTTACAGACATTTTTCGGAGAGTTCATCAAAAATACACGGCATGCCGTGAAAAGAAAACTCAAGTATATCTGTCACCGGCACTGAGCTCACATTGGCATCGAGCGCTCGATGACCGGCTCTGACAGCACGTGTCGAAATGACCGGGCATCGAGACCACGGCCATGCCAGGCATCGAAAGCACAGATAAAACGCGGTTGAATTTCATAAAAGCTGAGACCCATTAGGCCGTAGACAGGCATCAACACATTTAAATGTCCAGATAAAAATACATTTACATATAATATGTCTATCTGAAAAGCATAAGCATACAAAGCACCATTAGATCGACGTTGCCTTTACCCTGTCTTAGATCGACGTTGCCCTATTGGCTATGGTCCGGTTGACAAAATGGTTATTCACCTTGTATATATCTACCCATACTTACAGTTCTAACATTTCGCTGTAAGGTAAGGCTATACCTATATTTTTGTCTTTAGGCTGATGTACATCAAGTAAATTGAGATATAGGCACTTTACGCGCAAGGCGCAACAGTCACAAGAACGCAAAAAAGTACTGATACGCATTTGGAGCACCATAGACGAAGAGGACATTATATTGAAAAGAATGTTTAATAAACATGTCAATATGTAAAGTGGATGAAGGTAGCAATACCAGTTTGGTTGATTACATAATAATAGGAAATGCGTATGGTATTTTGGCATTGTAATTAGCAAACGTCTTTTATTTTTCATTCAGAGGTGAAAGGTCAGAGAGAACGGACATAGATACAGACAGACAAAAGAAAAACCTTAAGTAGACTTCGTCCACGTAACTCTATGGAATATTATTCACTATTCAAATCGAAATACGGATAGATTTGTATTGCTTTACAAATTACTTTTTGTCGTTCTGCTGTAAAAACTGTCGTTATGCTTCAAATCTTCATTTGAATGGGTTGAGGTTGAAATCCGAAATTGTTGGCTATTTTCAGTGCGATTTAAAAATGCGAAACTTGAGCAGTGTAGAAAATCTGCATTCTCTGTACTCAGCTGTAATTGCATGAGGACAATTATGTATGCCAGAATATAGCCTGTAATCTGTGAAAATATATATCTTTTTACTACTCCAATTTTTACTACTCCAATTCTAGTTTTGCATCTCAATTCCATGTTTTAAGAACGAAATACTTGATTAAAAAAGAAGCAATGGAATAGCTTTTTACCTTTGGTAATAGTTGTTTTTCCAGAACAAGAAAGCCAGAATACGTGATTTTAGAAGGTTGGGTAGCAATACAAGTTTGGATTTCCGTCAGTAAAAGTTTTGTTTTCAGTGTGACTTTTCTTGAATCGATATCAGAAATTGTTTGGGAAATTTTTCTCTCCTGTGGCATTAAAGAATTCATTGACATGCATTAACATATATATTTTTACAAAGTGAGATCGAGGTATCAACTCCGAAGTAAATAATAAGGTTCCTTCTCAAATAAAATGTTTATATCGTATAGCGTGACCAGTAAACTGTCAACTGCGTACACTGTCCCTCGGATTTATTTTTAAACATCATATTGAAATTGGAATCTTAATAAACGTGGAACAGTAGAATCTGAACGTGTAAGCAAAACCAACACATTGTTTTTACACAAATGCCAATTTATTCTTCATTTTTGAGTCAAGTATTCTCAAATGGGATGGAATCAGTGAAATCCTTATATACATGTATAATAGTTCATTTCTCTTCCAATGTTAATCATTTGCTCCAAATTTATTTAAGTTTGCATAATTTCCACAAATTTACCCATGATTATTTAATGTCCCATAAATTTGCAAGTTTATTTAATTTTCAAAAAATTTGCCCTAAGTTTATTTAATTCCCATTAAGCCCTACATTTTCAGGACAAATGTACCGTAAACAGATACACGATACACTAGACTTAAATTCAGGGTAAAATGATTATTTCTGGGTGTAAATTCTGCTTACATAATTAAAATTGAATTCGTACCTGATTTACTACTTGTTCGGCCAATAGAATTTTAGCGAAAAGTCTTGCAACGTACATACTTCCCATAACAGCACAGACATAGACATAATTTTGCATTTTACTCCCAAAGAACACATACTTGAGAACGAGAAACAAACTTTCTACGTAGACTACCACCGTGTGTGCCAATGCCACCATTTGCTGAGGTGCTTGAACCTCTCCAGTTAAAACTGTTTGTTTTCGAATCATTTGAAACACTGTGAGCCACTCAGCAACTCTATTCGTGGACAAAACGTCTCCATTTTTCTCTAATCGCTCATTGTCCTGTAATATACCATCATCTCCTTTTCCTTTGCAAAAGGGAATGAAAATTATCCCCAGTTCCTTGGTTTCCTGTTGTATAGCTTTCCTAAGATTTCGAAATGCTTCTGTAAGAGTCCTGCACATCAGAAGAACTTTCGTTTCCTCTATTACCGACGTTAAAATGAAAAGCGGACTGATGAAGAGGAGTCGAATTTTGGTCCAAATGCTTACGCTGACCTCGTTCTCCAAAGACTCCATACTCAGGAAAATATTCACAACGCAAATGAAGCTCAGGGGTACTACGGCTGTCAGAATAAGAAATCTCCTCCATTTCTTCAAAGTACACTTGTACTCTACATTTGGAAACGCTTTGCTAAAAGTACTTTCGAAACTTGCCCAAGAGTTGCACAATTTTGCGGTTTTTCTAATCGTTATCCAAACGCATATTACATCCCACGTTTGATAGAATGGAAGTGCCAAACTCATACTGCGGAGTACCCAGTATTCAATTATTGAACTTGGAAATCTAAATTAAAAACAAATAAAAATTCCTAACGATTTTTTTTGTCGAAAAGAAATACCCTTTTATGTGTGACATATTAATTTAAAAATGGACAAATTAAAATTACAGTATTTATGTGACACATTTCTTAATTTATACCAAATGTTTCTAATCTGGACTTCTTACGTTTTTTGTAGCATTGCTAATCCCCATTCATCACTACAGTAAATGGCAAGAAAAATCCTCAGAGCTCCAAATAGCAGCGCATAAATAGTCGTTGCAGACAATAATCGAAAAAATACTACAGAGTCTTCACTTTCTTGCTTGTTTTTCCGATTCACAACAAGTGGACAACTTCCGACAATTTTTAGTAACCAAAAGAATTGCCTCCACTCTGTTAAGATTTTATTGTCATTTTTCCCAGACTTCCTAGCTTCTTCAGAAAAATCTTTTTCAAAGTGGCACATTCCTATGCTTTTCCTCGTTTCGTTGTCCATAATACACAATCATCAACTAAACAGGCTTGCCACTGGTTAATGTAATTAATGACTTTATGAAGTTTTGCTAGAATGTTCATCTAACAACCTTTACGTGTAAATCGTGCCTATATAGGTAAGAGATGATTTTTTTCGACCAATTCGGATGTGCCATGTTGATTTCAGAAATAAAGAAATTCGTCTTAAGAAATCATGTCTTCTCCGAAAAGTCCGAAACCGATATTACCCGGGTTATTTCTGGACAGGACCCCTTGTAAGTAATTTTTGTAAATGAGGAATATTTAAACAGAGTTACCGTTATTTATTACCATTAACGTATGAGAATAGCAAAATACGCATGTACTTGACTGATTATTATCTTCGGAGGAATTATTACATTATGGACCATTACACGACATTTGTGCCAGCATATCCCTATACTCACATATTAGTATTACCCTGCATTACATTAACGGAAGGTGGACAAACTAAGTCCCTCAAAACCATTTAATTCGAGTATGTTGACTTTTTCTTATAGAACGGTGACTGATGACAGATGGTCAATATTTGTTTTCTAGGCGTGTTTACCCTTGCTGTAAGTGTAAATACAGAGGTTTTAGTTCCGATATGACACATGCACATACATCAGTTGTAATGAGAACAAATGTTATTTGTTTACGGATTGCCATGTGTCAATAAAGACATCCAGGATTTTAATCGCCTTTATTTTGCTAATTTGTGGTCAATTTTGCATTTACATGGTGTTTTGCCTCCATGAAATTATTTGTGGTACAGCAAAACTCATTTCAGTTCCTATTAGTGTTTTCACTTTGAAAATTACACCTTTCCTTGGTTAAAAGTAATGTATTTTGCCCTGGAATTGGATATATGTTTATCTTGAATATATTGGAGATATGCACACCCAAATTGTACAGAATGACATAACGTGCACTTCTATATATAAATTATCTTCCGATATTTAAAGCTTTCCAGGAGTTGCAATTGTAGTCATTGATTTATTACACTCCTGGATTATTTCTAACTCAAATTCTATACGAAATTGTTTTACTTTAAAGATAATTTAAACACATACGCACATTTACAAGCCAACTTTTGACAGTACAAAGTTTATTTCTTCCTTTTGTGTAATGTAACCACATTACATCTTACATCACGAAGTATTGTAATGACAGTGACTGAAATATCCGATATCTCGGATATTTCATGCATAAAAGCCGAAATCTGTGTAAATATGATAATTATTTTTCATTATTTTAGTAAATATGTAACTTTAAGATCGCCGATAAAGCCTGCTGGGTGTTCAGCATATAAGCGTGACAGTCTGTCAATGTGTATAATAGAGAGATACACATAAAAGTACTAAGAGGCTGATGTGTGTGCCCTGAAGAAGGGTTTGGTTGTCGAAAGATATAATTGGACTACCGTTATGAAACGGAGAATCTCATTGAATGTGTATTTGTATAACTGGTATTAGGGATATTCGTGTCCTCGTTCAGGGATCCCGTTAGGGATGCATTACAAATGAAAATCTTAAAAGAGCAGTATAGGCTATAAAGTACTTATAAGTAAGTATAAGTAAGATTACTTAAGTAAGCCTTTGCAGTAATTTTTCCTTATCGTAATAATGTGACCTATTTTAAGGACAGGAATGAATCTTATTATATATTCTTCCTGTATTGACATTCAGAGGTTCCAGAAAAGTCAGTTTTCATCCTGAGCTTGACTAATACAAACCTAAAAGTAAAGACTCTCTAAAGCAGAGTTGCAATACTTTAACCCTTAAAATTACTTAATATTTGACTGTAATTCAAGAGTTTTCAAAGAGTACAGAAAAATGTTCAAGTTCAATGCAAAATTAGTTGTTTATTTAGGAATGGTAGTCATCTTAGGAAATATTTCAGTTTGCTTTACACAAAGCCTCGTTCCAGACTTAAAAACTCTTGGGCAACTAGTTAGACAAAATTTTGAGGGATATACAACATCAAATACTCGACAATACACTCTCGTAAGAAATCTCAATTTAAAATTTATAATTCACATATAATTCGTAAGAAAAAATAGTTTTCAAAGAAACATTTAATCTGTTGCAGGTTGGTAATGGAAATCCACAAATGTTTCCATTAGATAAAAATGGAGGATTCCCTCTGCCCAGCAATGTAGCTGGTCCTGTAAGAACTGGTAAGGATTATATAATTGTTCCTCTCAAGAATTTTTATTTTTGTATTGCCGATTTAATGTTATAATTCTATTGCCATTTTCAGTGGTGACGGGAAATCCTTCGGGTTATCCTTATAATTACCAGCAAGTGAAGACAGACAATCCAGGTTGGCAACCATCCAACGTAAATCCGTATTCTTACATGCTCGGTCGTCAATCTCATCAAGGTCGGGCTGATTTCAGTCAAGAGGACGCTGGGGGCGAAGGAGATATCATCACAGTGGAGGATTTGCAAGACGATGCGGAATCCGATAGTTTGTCACGAGAAATACAAATCCAGTCTTCCATGTCTTTTTAATACGTTAATTTAAAATTTTTATATGTAAATAATTTCAGTTTGTACGTGGCAAACCCAAAAATATTTATTTTATCATTTTAGACTCTGAATTTGCATTCTTTCAAAGGATTACATGTTTAAGGTACTTCTGTTTGCTTAAGAACCGTTAATAGTGAACAACAAACTATCACAATCATAACCTAACTGGTTTTCTAGACTTATTTCTTATTTATAATTACATTTTGGTTGAAACTGTTTAACTTGTTAAGAATTATTTATATATATATATATATATATATAATATATATATATATATTATTTATATATTTGATTTGTCTTTAACTTCAGGCTGAGGTGCCAAATGTATTATTTTGTATTTCTATTGTAATTTGATAAATTAATGCCAAATTTATGTTATAATTGTGTTGTAAGACCGTCCTCTATTGGAATCTGTCCTCTATTGGAAACCAGGGTTATGTATATAGACCTGAATAGTGTCTGACAATAAAGCCATTACATTACATTACATTACATTACATATATATTTATTACCGTTATGATATATTATTATTTATTATGAGTAACATTTTTCATTTTTGTTCAAATCCCGAAAAAGTGTGTACACTTCAGGTAAATCGAAATTTGAAACAAATAAAATCCATGCTCATAAGTTAAATAAAGAAATCAACAGTCAATTCATTAGTAGTATTCATGAGAATACTAGTCATTACAAAAAGTCCTCAATTAGCATCTATAGTTTGGACAAATATAAATTCTAGGTATCTATAAATACATGAACTGTACACAGTATCCACGTTTGTAAGCGTAATCAAGATTCAAGAGGCAGGCTTTCAGTTCAGTTCATCCATATCACATTTATTTTCTTGAAGAATTCATTACTGTGCCCTAGTACAGTACTTTCCTTAAAAATCTTCATCCCAACCACTTAAATCGATTGGAGGTGGTCCGTTCATATCAGATTCGTAGTGATCAAAATTTCCAGAATCCAGCGGACCTTTAATTTCAGGGAGAATCGGAGGAGTTAAACTTCTTGCTCGAAGGCCACCCCAATTAAATCCGTCAAACCATCTATTTTTAAACACATTTAGTAATTAAAATTATCTGTATCCGCATTTAATTGGTTTTAGATCTAAAATTGGTTAAGTACTTACTTGTGCTTTTGAATATCGATAATTCCTCCACGTTGACTACCCAACCTTTCAGTAGGATTATCACGACAGAGTTTTCTAATTAAGTTTCCAGCATCTTTACTAATCGTGGACGGAAATTCCACGGAAGACATGCCCTTAAGTATTATTCTGTACGTCTTTACTGGATCTCCGCCTTGAAACGGTGGCGAACCTATTTTGTCAACAATAATAACTTAGTTTACATGCACAAAAGATGCACAATACATAATTTATATTATATGGCAATACCTGTCAGCAATTCATGAAGTAAAACACCAAAAGACCAATAATCGGCAGTTAAACCGTGACCCTTGTTCAAAATCACCTAAAACAATAATAACTTATTATTGCGTGCATATTATATTTAATTGTAAGTATCAAATGAATTTTAAAATACCTCAGGGGCAACGTATTCGGGAGTGCCACAGAAAGTCCAAGTTTTCTTTTCCTATAACAATATTTATGCATTATTTTCTTTCTTATCTATAACATAATCTCAGTGAAGTAGTAAATCACCTGTAATTTCTTTGCGAAACCGAAATCGACAAGTTTGACATAACCGGATGAATCTAGTAGCAAATTTTCTGGTTTTAGATCTCTGTAGATGATATTTCGACTGTGGAGGTAGCGAAGTGCTTCCAGTACACACCCAGCATAGAAACTGTATCATTACAACAAAATTAAAGGAATGTTAGCATTAGGGGTGTTCAAATTCAAGTATTACTGGTAAAAGTAAAGTAATAAAACGTACAGTGTAGTCTTGTCATCAAAGTATCCCCTATCTCTTAGTATAGTCCATAACTCTCCACCCAGACAGCATTCCATTAGCATATAAAGATATTGCGAATCTCTAAAAGTCTTGTAAAGCTTGCATATAAATTCCGAATTGGCTTCAAACATAATTGCCTTTTCTGATTTGATGTGTTCTACTTGTCGAGTAGCCACAATCTACAAAAAGATAATAAATTGAATAATCAAAATTAACAACCACACGCCCACACTTAAATCTATTCACATTCTTTATTCTAAATGATTTAATGCGCACTTGAACTAATTACAAAAAGAAGAGAGAAAGCAAAAACTGGCCTGCTTAGCTTTAGCTTAAGTAATCTGGGATTTAAGATTAAAAGTCATGTATAATGTAAGTATATTAATCTTACTTGAGATTTTTTCATTTGTTTCAGTGCATAAGATTTGCTTGTGTCCGAGGCCAGAGTGACAAGTTCTACACGACCAAATCCGCCAACACCTAATGTCGTCACGATCCTCAAATCATCCAATTCAATGTTCTCGACATCTTCATTGAGTCTGCGAATAACATTAGATAATTATTATACATAACCACAAGACAGATTGAACGACTCATTACTCCCAATCTGTAATAACACTCAAAATCAATGTCATGAAAATCAACTCACTTTCTACGGCTTCGCTCACATCGACTTTGACTCTGAGTCTGAATCGTTGAAGAATAATCTCCTTGCTCAACATAACGCGTCCTGAATTCCTTTACAGGTTTCAAATATTTCTCATACACTTGAGCAGGTAACACGAAACAAGAGACGCCTTCTTTGTCATCTGCTATTACGTTGGCTGTTCTTGCATGAGAATTATTATTTCTACAAAAAAATGAATCAAAAGAATTAAAAAGGCGACAATTTTATTGCACCCAAAAAATAATCATTTTCCAGCTATAACCATTTGATTACAAAAATATATTTTGCACCAATAATCGTCACTCTTTATAAAACTACCCATTTTTCCACAGTAATATTACTTATGCCATATTATTTCATTCCTTTTTACACACTTTAATTGCAGATCGGGAAGTAAAAGGTATAATCAAGTGAGACAAGTAACGACTTACGTGGAGAAGGCAATATTTACTTGTGGAAAAATGAATACTTTTGAAGGGGTGACGATTGTTGTTGCAAAGTGACATTATTATGGTAAAATGATTATAAGTTTTGGAATAATAACGATTTTCATTATGAAAAACTGATTATTTTTTATGGGTAGTTACACAAAGCAATAAAACCCGCAATAATTACCCTAATAGAGCTAATTCTCCAAAAAAGTCGCCCGGGTACAATTTCCTGATGAATAGTTCATTATAGCTCTCATCACATTTTGTTGTGACACGGACCTAGAGGTAGTTAGTGAAAGAACATTCATCACCGTTAATAATTATGTTTGCGCATAGAATAAATTTCATATTTATGAGAAAGGTCATTATTTATTAATAATTGGGGTTGAGAAGTTGTCAAAAAATTTCCGCCTACCTTGCCACTAAAAATAATGAAGAACTTATCACCCTCGTCACCTTCGAACAATATGTAGTCGCCGTACTCATAGCTGGCCTACAGGTACAATAAACCAACAAAAATAAGACCATGTAAACCAACACCCTTTTCTGTTAGCATTATTCCTGTTTTTCGTGACTTGGCTCCTTGTCTCATATAGGTACTCCATTTTATTGCTTTATTACATCGAAACAACTGATGTAGCAGGAAAGTCATGAAAATGTTATTATAATAGGCATTATTGCAGTGCATAACTGTTTTTTATCCGAGCTACCATAACACATTACCTTTCCTGATTTATGCTGTGAATATGGAATTAGTATTAGGTACTATGTATCAAGACAAGGGTAGGAATGCTAGAAGTAAGTTATTAGCCAAAACTACTCGAGTGGAGTGTCTGTTAACAACAACAGAATATAATATATTTCTTCTGACAATGACAATCAATGCAGACACAATTTGCAGTTACATTTTTCATTCTACAGTACAACACTTGTGGATATAATTCACTCCAAGATAAAGAAGCATAAATAAGTCTAACGAAAATAACACCATCTACTACTGTAAACCACAGAGCACGATAAAACTACCGATGGTTACCACATGTACGTACCACTGCCAGATGCCAACGTAAAATCTTATATAATCACAATCACCACTCACAATTATATATCTTATATCGTTATATCTATATTTCTGTTTTGAGCATGTAACAATACCCAAAATGCTTTGCAGAGAGGACAGAGATATCCCATACATCACATATTTATTTAAACGCCCAAAACTCATTATAGTATATACTGCAAGTTCCCAATTAAATCCCGCCCGTCACATTATTACCTCCGATATAGATAATACCTTTCTCTCCCCTATTAAATTTATTTTAGTTATTTTGGCATCATTAGACGCATTATTAGTATAAAAAAATTGGCATGTGGGTTTTAGGAATTAAATGTGTGCCCTTCATAATTGTCAAATGAGAATACATGCTTTTATACAAAAGATATGCTTGTAAAACTGCTTTTTCGACTTTTGGTTGCACACAAACTCACTTTTCTCACTAAAAATTGTAACAAGTTCTAATTAAAGTAAAAAATACTTGCCTTAGGACTAGCCTAAAGGAAATTGCAATATCAAAAATACGATGTAAAAGTAAAGGGTTCGTTTACGTGGTTTGGTTTGGATTATTATGACCTTAGTCTTAAATGAAATCTGAGTTGGTGTGATTTGACACTAGACATGGTAAGAGCATATACGTGTGGACTAGGGACATCACGTTGAAAAGTATATTAGTACATTGGTACATCACGTTTGGATATTAATGGTAATAATGGTAAACGGTGACGGTACTACGGCAGAGTGACTGTACAATACAAGATACTTGTTGGTTTCTATTCACGTAAGATAGCATCGTACCGTAAGAGATATTGTAATGTACAGAGTAGGGTTAGATAGCAATAATAAAAGTAAAACTGTACCTCTGAGATATGTTCTCCTAATTTGCCGAGAACGCTATTGCTCAACTTCCGAAAGACAGGAACGGTCTTGAGGAATTCAACGACGTAGTCATTCACTCTTCGCGTGTCACAATCGCCTCCATTAGGTCCTTTGCAAGGATTGGCACTCAAGGATTTTTTCTTCGCTCCCCAAAATCTTGTATCTTTTGATGAGTCTATTTTAATTCAACCAAACACAAATTGAAACCTGAATAATCTCTAAGCACCATAAATCATCCGTGTAATTTCTACTTTTAAGCTTTTCTAATTTAATTCTATCATTTCAGACAAAAGTTTCAATTCACACTTTTCTGTCTGACGCTTAAACTTCAATGTCATATCACCATTATAATCTACCTTTACACAATAGTGTATATCTATACCTATTATGCACGTATACCCAGGCAAAAGTTTACAATATTCACTTTCAGACATAAACAAACGTATAAAAATAAACAAATCCACTTTTACCTTTTGTTACGCCAAGTAATTGTGGCAGTGGGACTAAAGTAAAGGCATATGCAATAGATGTATTGTACTTTGTAAAGGATTAAATGCAATATGTGACCACAGAATTTATTTATAGTTAAGAAAACCTTCTTTGTATACTACTTTGTAAATTTTTGCTCTTTGGGCATATAGATCAAGTAATTGTGAAGCAATAACATGGCTAAATAATTAAAAATGTAATAGCTACCTGATTTTACCTAGAAAGTTAATCAAGTAGCTAAAAGGTTACAGTAATTGGTACACAAACCATAATGTAAGAAGTTTGTATCGGCAATTAATTGTTAAATAGCGTTCTCTATACGTGAGGTTCGCATAACTTGGTCAAACGATCATTCCTTTTCTTATTATTAGCTTTGTTATATTACTCTACACGTTTTTATCAATGCCGAGTAGCAATTAAATTCAAATTGTAATGGAAAGACTAAAATCTCCGATTCAAAATTAAAATTACTGATTATAATAAAATTAATTTGCTATAAACGTAGATTTTGTGAGTACGAACCAAAGTACTACATTTAGCATTAGCATAACGGCTCAACTGAATTGAATCAAACAGATTTACAACATTTAAAATGCAAAGAAACAGTTACTACCTACTTTGAGCTTTTCAGCAGAAGTATACGTTTTGGCATGAATAACAAAAACGTGTAGATATTTTTATGTAGTACTTGTAAATGTAGATTTAATACACCTGAGTTGCTCCACACACTAAATGCCTGGTACATTTATTAAAAGATATTTCTGCTAATAAATTAAACACTAATGGGATTTATGAACCACAGTTTCTTTTAGGTCAGTCTACGATAATTGAAAATGTTACAACATATTAAGATTATTATTTATTGCCAGAATACAATTGAAAATCTTTCTTTCAATGACCATTTGCCATTTATTACAAATGGCAAATATCAATCACTAAATTTCCTAATCGTAGTAGTGGCTATGTAATACCTACACAAAAGCGTAATCCTAATTTTCAAAGCATTCATACAATGTGAATGTACAGGCATTCAAATACCTATGTAGTAATCTAGTAATGGAATGCAAATGCAACCTATCTGAATGTATTATTCGTGAACACCACGTACATATTTGTAACACTATGTAATTTTTGCATAAATAAATAATTAGAACCAATTTGCATTGCAAAAATTAAGAAGCAAGATAAGGAAAATATTGATTTGCATAGAAAACAGTAGTATTTGTTCAGAAAATTGTTGCAGTTGAATATATAGGTAGAATCTATAAAAAGAGTATAAAATGAATAAACATACATTTTGATTGTGGCGGAGGCAGAATTTTAACTTCGCTTTGTATTTGCGTCTGAGGTAGAATTTGGCACTTTGTCAAATATTGTTTCTCGTCACGACGATCACAGACAGAGTTTCGAGGAGAAACTTTTGGAGATGTAGATTCTAAGGAATCTCGATCGTTATCTTCACGCCCTCCTCCTACAACAACCAAATTTAAGTTTTTTAAATCATTAAATTGACAAGGGATCTCTTTGCGTGTTCTTTCTGAATATCACCATCATCGCTATCTGTTTCTATCTAAATTCGTCCGCAGTTCTCTCAACCAAACCTAATTTCTTACGAATTAACTTCGGCTTAATACATAGATCATTATATTTGTATAGGCACTTAAATAATTTTAAGTATGCTAGTGATAACGTATTAAACGAATAAGACAAGACGCAATAATTATATTCATATGCATTTAAGACTTAATAAATGCCTCGATTTCTATTCAATGTTGTCCACAGATCCATGAAAATAATATTTCAATTATCGTTTTATGACTTGTTATACATGAATGTATTACGTTATTAGTAATTTTATGTTATAATATACCTCAAAAATCAAATTTCAACCTTTTTAGATTAGAAGTACCTAAATTATTTACAATATTTGCAATAAAAGAAATACATTCTTCATATTTGATCTTAATTGATTTTTTCGTTAATTTACATTAGTAAACTTGCATAGCTTGCACCAAAAGTATAATTTTTAATACTGCATTGAATTGAAATCTAATTAAGTACAGAGGAAATCTATTTATTGCTTTAAGAACCACTTCCGTCACAAAAGTAATGTTGCCTGTCCTAATTGCAAAGAGATAACCATAATACAAAAGGTTTGCAAAGAACTGTGGAAGTGTAATGGTGATAAGGAACTAGTTTTAGTCTTGCAAATTCTTTAAAAACGAGTTACAACTGTTTTAGTATCCGTTATGTCCGTTTTTGATCTTTAAATATTTGTTTTTCATGAACTCATTAATTAGTGTAGCAATGAGTGGCTAACTGACACATCAGATTATCTCTAGATCGCCAAACTTAATACTACAGAATCAAACAGAACTACAATCGCCTTCAGTTTGCAGGTGCGAAAGATACAAGACTCATAATATATCATAAGAAAGAGTTTTGTCTGAGCCTGCAAGCTTTTCATGTACCTAGTACCTACACTTAAAAGTACCTAATATCCAATAAAATTTAATGGGTTAATGCATGCATGTAGATTACTATTTACTACATTCAACAATGTTCACAATGTGCTGACTTTTCTATCGCTACGTTGTTAACAAATGCTCAGTTTCTTATTTTTTAAGTTCTACATATATTCTAATAGCGTTTCTGGAATCTACTATTAACTAAAACGACACAACTGCACTTAAGATACAAAATCTTTTCGTTTCTCTGCAAAAATGTTTTAAATTTCTAAACTTGTAGTAGTACTATCACCAGTATAGCAAAAAGATGTACCAGAATGTTTAAAATTATGTATTTAGTATTTACCAGCATCCATAAAATAATACAACATCCATCTAATGTCGACTGTAACACAAGAAAAAATTACGACAAAGTAATTACTGTAGTTTACACCTGAAAACTACAATAGTTCCAAAACAAAATCTAAAAATAAATTCCCTATAGGTATATTTTGTAAAATTGAAATGTGCAATTCCTGGGACAACTATCGTATAGTTATATTGAGCATAATATGGAATATAGATATAATCAAGGATTTTGCAAGATCGTCGTGGACTGAATTACTGCACACATGCAATGCAATTTGCCACCGCATAGCTAAACGGTAGAGCTAAGGAAAATAATATTTTTTGAAATGTTGCTGCAGTGCAGTTTAATGAATAAAAAGATTCAAGGAGACCGAGCACGAGAAGAAAAGGGATTAGGAATCAGAGCGTGAATTTTGCACATTAGTCTAAGCTGAACAGACTTCTGATAAAGTTTGTTTTGCATTAGTTTTAACTTCTGCTAATCATTATAAAACTGTAGGTAGATATTGCACCTGTTAAATACAATACATGGCAAGAAATAAACACGCACACTCACAGCAGTTCTAAATTATAACCAAGATTGCACATAAATAAGGATACCCAACAAAGATAATAAAGAGAAGAGAACAGCGAACAGTACAGGAGGCCATAATTTAGGATCTGTACACGGAGCAAAAGCCATTAGCACTAAATAGTTGTAAAAAGATCGCCGAGTGTTTAAAATACTATAAAAATTTCAATTTCTATATCTAAATGGTTAAGATAATGGAAATAAGCTTCTACCTTATACTAACTACTAATAATTGCAAGAATGCACTGAAAATTATTCAAGAATACTCTACTACTATTACTATCCCGCTGTTAAATAGCATAACGTATACTATTCCTAATGCACAACAGAATAATTGCGTTAACTTACTAATTGCACTATATATGTGCATTTACAAACTAAGAATGTGCATTAGTACTTTAGTACTGCCTACGATACCACTAATACCTAAGTCTACTCAGCGTAACCTTTATTATACTGCCAGCACTATTTTAGTACGATTACACGAATTTTTGCAAGAATAGTAATGAATATGTAGTGTACATATTCTAGAAGATTAATTCTAGTTATAATGTAGCTGTGAGAATTAAACATAATATTTTCAGCAATTTAATGCTGTGCTTCAGATATCCTTACAGTAAGCAGTAAACTAAGTGCATGATTGTAAGTTGTAAATCATGAGGATTGAAGTAGCATTTTTCAACTTCCAGACAATCACCATGCATTTATTTATTGTATTCTACTGCATATAGGAACAAAAACACATACTGTACCTGTTAATTAGTGTATATGCTCATTTAAAATGTACTTTTACAGAAAATCTGCAATTTTTAGAACTAATAATGAGTCCAATGCAAACTACAATATTTTATCTGCAATCTTTGCAGTATACTGCTTATTGTTAGTAACTATGTTTAAGCATTGTAATTTTGCTCACTTTGAAAACTGAAATGAAATTAAAATAAATGACAAGACGTTATTGAGATAGCATCAATTAGGTAGCTCGGCTTCGCGTTAGGGCTATCTCTGACAAAATCTCAAATACTAAAACTAGCTGTCTAGTGTCTATTGCAATAAAAGTTAGCTTTCGATTTCATAATTATAAGTACATAAATATTAATACACTACGAGGTTTTGTACATAATATTTCACGCAGACAATATTATTATAAATGAATAAAATGAATCACAAGCGAAAGGCAACATTAATACAGAACTTACTTAAACGTAACACGGCCATATGAATTACCTTAATGAATAGTTATGGCTAATAGCTAATTCTACTAAAGGAGTGTTTAACAGCGTAGTGGTAACGTTGTACTATTTGTTAAGGCTTGCTGCTTTGTATTGTCCTCCTCTTTTTCTGTTTTATTTTTTCTCTTCCTGTTTGAATGCCTTATTGTAAATTGTGGTCGGTAGTGTTACTTGGTCAATAAAGGCAAGGCAAGGCAAAGCACAGACAACAGGCTATCAGATTAAAACAGGATATCTTGCAATTTTAAATAGGCCATTGTACATTGTAAATGCAGAAAACTATTTTTCATACCTACACCCACAAAAACCAATATTTGCATCCATGGAAAATTCTATTTTTCATTTAGCATCCTTTTCAGTTTCACTTTTAGCATATAGAGGAGCTGAGAACAGAAATTTACGGATTGAAAGATTGAAACTGAAAGCTGTGTTCATAATTGGTGTTCTGTTCCCAATTGACAGAGCGCACGCTGAGTTAAAAAGCAAAGTGGGTCTCTGTACAGTATCTGCATACGTTAAGGTAGAGATGTAGAGACTGATGAAAAATGCTGTGGAATATGACTAGACAAGTATAATCTACAAGAACGTAAGCGTAGCACACTTTCAGCTGAGTTAAGTTAAGCATGACAACACACGAGTGTCTTTAAATTGTCTACTGGTTATAATAATATGTTTATACAAGTAATACGTAATGAGGATTTGTAAGGAGATGAAGCGTTTCATGAGGAGCATGCAAATGGCTTGTAAAATGAAGATGGTACATAATTTCTAGCACATTTAACAGTGTTCTCACTGTTGTTTTCCATTTTATTGTGATTGAAAGGCGATGAAAAAATGAAGCCTATGGAATACCTCAGTACAAAGGAAAATGAGTAAGCAAAGTAAAGAAATAGTTAATGGAGGAATTGTAATTTAGTGTTCCTGGTACGATATTTCACTCAATTCTCATAGTTATACTTGTTACTAATAGGAAAATGATGCTGAGAGACAGAATTGAAAAGAAAATTGCACCATTGTAATATTCTGGTAGTGTGTTTTGGTGGTTTCGTTGGTCTGGGGAATAAATCTTCAGTGCAGAGCTTTTGACATTACACTTCATGCATGTGGATACCATATACTAATACTAATACTAGTTTGCCCTGCTAATGGTAATGTATTAGCTGTAATGTAACATTAGATACGCCAGTCAAACCAAGACGACCAAAAGTAGCCAAAAAACACACTAAAGCTATACTGGTGAAGAATGAGATGGGATACGCTTATTGTTACGAGTTACAGAATGTTGCACCTTTTGCATTCAATGAACATTTCGTGTGGATTGGGTTGGATTGGATTATGCTGTAATAAGAGCTAACGTAATGAATGAATGGTGCTATGCTGTAATACATTTTTCTTATTTATTGTCAAGTAAAGCAAAACGTTTACTAACTAAAAGCTACACTCAGGTTTTCACTTTTCTGTAATACTGCACTGCACAGTTAAACCAGTTAATCATTAAACACCATAACAAAACATAACAAAAGTTGTTTTCTAATACTAATTCCCAAATCTTTGCTCTTGCTCGTAAAGTTTAACGTAGAACTAGCTATTAACCAGCTAACGTAACATTCATTACGTGCAGTAAACGAGTAAAGCAAACTAACTTCTTAGATTCTATTGTAATATGTGTGGGCACATTATTGTATAATTTACAACACTTAATTTAGTAATATTATATAAATGCAGCCCTTGTATCATTATTTTCATTATTATATTATTAATAATAATAATAAATGAATATCATTCTGCCTTATTATTCTGTTGCTTCACTTTAAATCGCTCTCCTTCACTATTAGAGACAAGTATACAGTATACAGCAGTAAAGAGTGAATTTACCAGAGTATAAGTGCATAATGGAACACAATGCAATTCATTGCGAAAGATTAATGGGAAGGAAATTGAAAGGAATGGATTGATGAAAATAGACTGCTGCTGTTTTTGGCTTTGGTTCTATGTAAATCCAAGTACCTTTTTCCATTGTGCAGTCTCACATACAAAGATCACGTACAACGATAGATGTATCTCTCTAGCTAATAGAAAATACAATATTATTGTATAACAGTCTGTACCTATACGTTATTATTGCATTGCATGGTGAATGATTTACTTTAGTTTGTGTGACAGATTGGCAGTGTCCAATTGAATCTTGATTGTCATCGTTCTAACTATGTATTGTTACTGTTACGTATTTGCAATTTGTTTGTTTAGGAAATGACAAGAGAAATTCGAATTGTAACAGAATGTGCATTGCGTAAGGACTTGGCATATTCTACCTAATGGCTTTTACAATTACCACGATTGTACTAATGTCTGTTTTGTGAACGAAGAGACGCATTGCGTGCCAAGAAAAATTATTATTAGTTAAATGCAATATTGTTTGTAAGCTTCTATTATAATATACAAAAAATGATTTGATATAGAATAGAAAACAAAGAAAAGGTACAAAGTACCTTATTACTGTATTTGTATGATGCATATTAAAAATACATCAAAGATAAAGGAAAAGTAGAGCTTCATGTTGTAGCAACAATCGCAGTAAGGTGAGAAAAACGTGGAATGAAATGCAAGGTCATAAAAGGCATTAGGATAAATAAATAATAAAGATTTTCTTATTTGCTTAGGTAGAAAGATAAAAATAGGCTGTAATGGGGAGAAAACCAGTCTAAAATAATAATAACATTATCAGTCCTAAGAAAATAAATCAGAGTGGGAAAGCCACAGAAAACATGGGTCGTTATTCTCATATTATGGGAAAGAGAGTGGATTCAATATTCAATTACAATTACATTACGGTTGAAAATTGAAGGAAAATGATGTTTTCTTACCAGTGTTAGTAATGCTATCCGAAAAGTCAAAACAACGTTCTAGGGAATTTCCATGAGAATTTCCAGTATGTCCTTTTCTTCTGACTCTGGTAGACAAGGACAAGGTATCAGCTTCTAAAGTTGGAAAAACTGGAGTGGGTGTTGGGAATGGTACTGCAGTAGGCTTAGGTTGACTTGGAATTGGATTTATCGTTGAACTCAAACTCAAATTATGACAACTGCTTGATATTGAAATAGAACTGTAACTAATAGCAGGGCTTTGATTTCTAATGTTTGTATTCATCCCGAAGGAATGGGTGGGAACAATTCCGCCATTTTTCAGTTTGGGTCGAGGAATTCTACAATTAAAATAATCTTTAGATGCTGGGTTTCCATTAACAAAATGAATTGCGGAAGGACCTCTGCGTATATTTTGTCCACGGTTGATGACATAACCGTGATGGTCAACACGAAAATAGTCCTCCTTGCGATTTCCGCCGTTATTGTGATGCCCTGACGATTTTCCAGTGCCTTTGGATGTAACATCTGGCGCCATATTTAAATCTGTTGACAGTGAAAATGAAGAAAACAAAGGAGAGGGATGCTCGCAGTGACTGTGGCTTTTGAGTAATTTTGATCTTGAAGTTCTTCCACAATTTCCACAAGTTGACAAGCTATCCGAACTACTGGGTGATTCCGAAGAAAACTCCGAACCGAAAGGACTTAGTAAGTGATCCCCACTACTACTGTCACTGCCACTACTACAACTACCACTATTAATACCACTTTCGTCATATTTGTGTGTTAAATTGTGTTGCGAATTGTAAATGTAACGATTATAGTTGTAGCCGTAATCATAAACATAGTCATTAGGTGTGCTTTGGTGATAATTAAATTTATTGTACTTAATTTCCTGTTCGGGAGAGTATCCGGAAGCTGACTCTGCTGAGGACGGAAGGGATCCAGAACCTGAAGACACAGGGGACTGGGATTCAATACTTATTCTTCGGACAATATCTTGAGTATATTGGGAAATTAATTTAGATCTGGAAATGGAATCCTTTTTCGTAGCCTTAAAAATCTGCTTTTGTTTGGATTTATCCCCCTGGGGTCTATTTAAACTAAAATTCGTAAACAGGGATTTTGCATTCACGAGAAAACTGGTAGAACGGTTCACTCCCTTGTGCTTGCTACTAATTAGATTCCCAACAGGTTTGTGATTACTATTGTTAACAACACGACTCTTTTCTGGTTCTGAATACAGCCCAGTATTTTCTTCATGCTTTTTGATTTTTCCTAGGTTGGCGATAGCTTTGACTTTAACATTCTGCGAGGATGAAGTCTTACTACTAAATACGTCTGTCCAGTAGACAACATCTAAGGATGGTCTTTTGCTCTTGCCCCTTGCAGTTTCTTCTTGAGGTATAGAGAGCATTTTTTCATTATTTATTTGATGGTCTATTGATATCTCTGGCCTTATTCACCATTTAGACACAGGCAGCTCGTAATTCTTGCTATCAGGTACCAGTCAAGACCAGACGTAAGAAGCTAGGCCGAAAATATTAAAAATTCGTTCCAAATCACAATCACTTACATATTAGAATATCAAGCTACGCATTTCTTTTAGTTTATCCAACTACATTCCATGTGTGAAATGGATATATCTACCTTATAATACTTTTTTATGTTTATTTACTTACATTGCATTAACTTTGCCACTGTTACTTTGAATTTTTGCATTCCATTGTATGAATATGCAAGAATACGTTCTGACGGATATAAAATAAAGATTACAAAGAACAATGCATTGAATTCTTATTCATATCAAACTCAAGGTATTAATAGCAACGAATACTATTATACACCAGATTGGATAGAGTGGGCTATTACAAGCCGCGCTGACCAAATAATGTAAATGGTACTAGTATAATCTCAAATCTGTGTTAGTAGTAGCTCAGACAGAATTCAAGTACTTGCTTATACATAATTTTATTTGTTTATTCTTTTAAGTTCTAATGTTTAGTAATTGTCTATTCTGCAGTGTTATATAAATTGAATAGAACTCAATGCATGTATAACATACACTAGTGGTACAATCTAAGTAATCTTAAAGTGATGGAATGCATTCTTGCGTAGGTACTAACAATACACAGCAAATCTTGGGTTGGGTGTGACAAGGTCACGAAACAGGTAGCTTTTTTGCCATTTATTCAACAAAAACGATTGCACGAGTGGAGTCGAGGACCAAATCACTTTATAACATAACACTGATCCACAACGCTATAGCGTAACTCAAATTATCAAATCATCAACTTAGCATATAAGTTAGGTAAGTGTACTGCACTGCTGCTAAATATACTGAAAACTAGCCAAGTGTATATAAATATACCTGAACAACTAGAACTTTTCGAATTCCATTCATTAGGTACGCTATTCACGAGCTTACACAAATATGTGAGTACTTTAACCAGAAGAATTTTTTCTTGTACTCACATTGATTGACTGACGCACTTGATTTTTTGTCCAGGTTTTTAATGACGCTGGCTGGGCTGGACTAGACTGTCTCTCCCTGTATCCGACAATGTGTTAACATTGAAAACTAATGTTCTTGATAAATTCACGCCAGGAGCAGTAGTTGACTCCCTTATCTTAATTTTTACTTACATGTAGCTGAAAAATACGGTATAGAACTTGACTGGAAGGAGCACATTGGTTAAAGTGAAGGCAAAAGAGAGGATTCTTTAAGATCTCGTATCAGATCACGTCACCACACAGAATCACAATCCTGAGCTAGCTAGACAATTGCACAAAAGCTTCTGAAGGTAAAAAATGTTTCCGCAAAACTGCACAATAATAAATAGATAGTTGGTAAATTTGTTAGTGCTGGTAGATACACCTACCAATAATAGCAATTCTTTAATATTAGTGATTGTAAAAATTAAAGCTGCGTTAGGTACCTATACTGAATACTCTGTACATACATTACAGAGGTATATTGTAATTTGTAATATTCAAGTACGTATTGTAATAATTTAGTATCTTGAATGTTTTATACTTTTTATCTTTGTCAGTCAGAATGTAATATAGATTTCTTTTTTTCTTTGTAATATTATTGAAGAGGAGAAGAATAATGAGGATTTATTTAACTTTGATTTTAAAAGATAGAGAGATAGTAAAAATATCTACTATACTCAAAAGTTAAATCTGAATGAATACTGAATGATTTCCTTATTGAAGGAATGAGAGGTTTATTTTGGTTTGGTTTCATGGGATATTTCGTAGATAATGATATTAGTGTTTGTATACTGTAAATATCAAAGATAGTTTAGAATATCAGTTAAATGGATTTGAATTGGATGTAAACACCAGAAATGTTGGCTTTTGTCGGTACTTTTGTTTAGTGTTTGCTGGTCTTGGTTGGATTAGTTGCAGTGGAGTTTATGGGATAGGAGTTGAGTTGAGCTGAGCAGAAGCAGAGTTAGTGTGAGAAACTGTGTCAAAGTCTCATCGAAAGAAATGACAGAGCAGGCAGCC
The DNA here is from genome assembly GCA_020352615.2 of Yoshiicerus persimilis. Lineage (NCBI taxonomy): Eukaryota > Metazoa > Arthropoda > Collembola > Entomobryomorpha > Tomoceridae > Yoshiicerus > Yoshiicerus persimilis. The sequence continues at coordinate 36,053,489 of CM036943.2, read as the reverse complement.
CAGACGAGTCGGTAACTTACTTAGTTAATGTAAATGATAATGAAGAAAGAAAAATGAAGTAAAGGTGAGTTGAGTGGCCAGGCCAAGCCACACTCTAGTATTCAGTTGAGACTGTATTGTGTTCCCAACTACCTAACTAACAATAACTATACATTCACATCGAGTCAGTTCAGTTTTCAATCAGAAAGCAGTACACGGTTGTTGTACAATATTATAGTAGTGGAGTCCACCACACATGCAACTTCGTGGTTCGCCGAACCAGTGTGGTTCGATAAAGTGGCGAACCGAACCGGTTCCGAACCGAGCCAGGTTCGGTTCGGTGCGGTTCGCTCGAATTTTTTGTAACACCTGGTTCGGTTCGGTTCGGTTCGCTCAAAAATTTTTTTGGACCTGGTTCGGTTCGGTTCGGTTCGCTTAAAAATTTTGTGGGGACTGGTTCGGTTCGGTTCGGTTCGCTAAACGAAAGTAGTAAGTGAATGTGCACTTGCAAAAGTAAGTAAGATAGAAATTATGCTAATCTACATAGCTGAATTGGTGAAATAAAATTAATCCATTATCTGGGTTCGAAATGCGAGCAGCATGTAAAAAGTTTACCTTTGGAAACATGGTGTAAACTAAAGTAGTACACAATTTTGTGCAGTAAAAGTGTGATAGGCAAAAGGAAACTAAAATACATTAATCAACGTATTATATTTATTCTAGACATAGTTTGGGGATCGGAAAATGCAAAATAACTACATGATGAATGAGAGTGGTTCGCCAAAGTTCCAAACCGAACCGCGAACCGAACCGGTTCGGTTCGGTTCGCTCAATTTTTTTGGGAGGTCTGGTTCGGCTCGGTTCGGTTCGCTTAAAATTTTTTTTGGGACTGGTTCGGTTCGGTTCGGTTCGCTACAAAATTTTTTTGGGACTGGTTCGGTTCGGTTCGGTTCGCTAAAATTTTTGGGAGCCCCTGTTTCGGCTCGGTTCGGCTCGCTCAAATTTTTGGGAGCAACTGGTTCGGCTCGGTTCGGCTCGCTATGGCCAAAGTTGCATGTCTGAGTGGAGGTAAGGTAAGTAAGCTCAGCGGCACTAATAATCCCTGCCTTAAGTATAAAATGTTGTTAAAGGTACGTAGCAAAATACACTGGTGTATAATAGTTATAGGATTAAAATACTTAATACCTATTCTGCTTAAATCGCTTACTAAAGTAGATTTCAGCGTAAAATGCAATTCCATACAGTACGTATAAATGTGCAAGGGATCTCTACAGTATTTACTGTTTACTCTCTAATATCTCTATGTAGTGTGACTATTGTGTACTTAGCAATGCAATGCAAAATGCAACAGATAAAGTAAGTCAGTATTACTACTTGTTAATGTTATTGCATGTAAATAATGTAAACGAAATGCGACCAAGCTTTAACTTACTATTTGCTTCACCCTCTATTTTATTACATTATACTCTGTATCTTTACCTATGTAAGTTTCCTATACTGGGAATATTTCTATCTATCTACCCGTTCACTTTACTTAGTAAGTTTACATTACTGAAATTGTTTTCTGCTTGTTTTACAGCGTTTTCCTAGTGTTACTTGTGTATAATAATATATAGCTCTGGGTGCTTATAAGTTAAATCAATGTAATAATATCAATGTACTAGTCTAATAGGTACTTACTTGTATCCTGTGAAAACACTACTGTAAGTAAAGGTAGGTTTTACCTTGTTTTAGCGAGCTCACTTATAGAACCCTGTTGTCTGTCCATACGTACGTGAACACGATAACTCTCGAAGGCATGGACCGATTTGGATTTAAAACCTCGGATTTGGAATCATTTCGACCTAGCTTCTAGTAGTTTGTTAGGAGAATAGTAAAAAATATTTTACACCGCTTCCACTTTATATATAAGATAGTCAAATAGGGTTTTTAGGTGTAAATAATAGTTTTGGATGTCTACAATTTTGGGAAGCGGTATATTCACTTTTTGCATGTCTTTTACTATATGAAGCGGTAATCGAACTTTTCGGGTGCTTCCCATTCTATGATGCTGTAAAAGAAATTTTCGGGGGTTTCCCATTTTATGAAGCGGTAAACGAACTTTTCGGGTGTTTCTCATTCTATGAAGCGGTACACGAACTTTTCTGGTGCTTCCCATTTTATGAAGCAGTAAACGAATTTTTCAGGTGTTTCTACTAGTGGGAAGCGCAAAGTATATTTTTGATTGTTTCTACTCTTAGCTTTCAGGTACCATGGCAAAATTTAATATTTTTCTATTTTCTTGAAAAATATTAACTCATTTTGCGTTGTCATGGCAAAACAAATATTTTCGGCTTTCCATGAGGAATTAAATTGTCCATTGCTATAACAAAATTATTTAATTTAAGATTCTAAAATAATTAATAAACTAAAATAAATAATAAATAATAAAAACAAATAATTTTATACGCTGGCTCGCTTCTGTTACGGCTTGGCGATGTTTTATCTCTAGTTTTTATGTAGATAATAAGACAAGTAGTGATATAGTGATACACTTCAGGCAATTGTTGTGTTGTGGCGTTGTGGCTTGGTTTCTTTGACTATATTGTATGTATATAAGAAGTAATACTAACAGATCGAATCTCGAATCGAGCTGCATTCGCTTTGCATGCCATATCTCTGTATAATAGAATGATAAGCGTTGTATAATGTAAAATAGGGGAACTACATTATAATTTAGTAACTAGCTAAACTACAGTTAGTTATTGGAATATACACGTAGGGAGTATCAGCACAATTAAAAGTAGTTGTGGTATTATGTTGTTAAAAAATAATACGAGGCATAACTGTCTTTTCTTCATAGTTATGGTTCCCACAACCGACTGATATAGAAATAAGACTAAGACATCACAATCACACTTTTATCTATTAAAGGAAAATGAGCGTAAGAGAAGTAAGTCTAAAGGGTAAACATACGTCGTAATAAAGTCGTAATGCAATCAATTGCGGATGAAGTAAATCCAAAACTACAGTAGTCTATAATAAGCACAAGTATGATATTACTAAAGGAGCGAAGTCTCCGTAATGTTATGTCTATGTTATGTTACGTAAAATAGCGCAGTTCGAAAATGGAAATTTTTTACTCCGGATTTGAACGAATCGGTCCAAAAGTCACCGGCTAATTTCGTTGGCCATCAAAATCGTAAGTAATAGAAATAAACCATTCAACCAATGCACTTAATGAAGTAGCAGAAGCGACACAGATTTAACACCGTCCTCTGAACCATAGCAGCACAATAGAAAAATTTTAAGTATATGTATCGAAGCGTTCAAGAGTTAAAACACCTCAGTTAGGTGCATGCTGAAAACCCACCTCAATTTGGTGCTGAAAAGGCACCTCAATTTTCCCATAGACAAAAGTTAGATGGCATACGTGGTAAGAATGCACCACTTACGTCACCTATCTTTTCTCTATACAATTTTCCAGCTACACAACACTTTTAGTAATACATGGAATTCTAGGCTCTATATTAATCAATTTTTTTAGTTGATGTCATTGATCGATCACACCTATTTTCGCAGGGGACCTTCCTCAGGACCCCAAGAACATGCACTAAAAGTTTTAGCGAATTATATTAAACCGTTCATGAGTTACAGAGCCAACAGACAGACAGACAGACAGATTGTTCCGGGCATTTTATAAAGTAGCTTCCGCTACTTAATAAATAAATTATAAAATTTACTTTGGAAAAAGGAGGTTTCAAATTAAAAATTGCTTCTTTTGCTTTGCTGGCCGGATAACATTACAAATGTTTACCCGCTTCCCAATATTTGGAATATTCTAAGGAAATTAGCTTCACTATATGTACTCTGCACTGGTGACCACTATATGTCGCAGTCTGCACTGGGTGACCACTATATGTCGCAGTCTGCCCTGGTGACCAATATATGTCGCATACCCCAATTACGCAATTCCACACACCCGAGTAAAATCGGGGCTTTCGGTGAGCATCTGAAAAAGTTGTGAGTTTTAGATGGTGTAGACTACGCCAATTTGAGTGTTTATTATTTTGAATCTCAATATTTTCATCTTTTCACACTTTCGCATTGTTATCTATGCAACCTAAAAGACTTTAAAATCGGGTCTGACAATTTTTGTAAAATGTTGCTGCATTGCTAATTTTAGTAGCAGCGAATTCCAAATATTTCGAATTACAAAACCGGATTTTATGCAGGTGAAATTTTCCTGGTCGCAACTAAAAAAATATCTTCTCGCAAAACCTTGCAAAATACGCATGTTTTTCAAAGAAATACATTTGCGCGGCATTTTTGAAATGCCCCTTGAAAATTTAGTATGAGTTGCTAAGGGCATTAAGCGGGGAGTTCTGATACTTATTATTCCCCTAAACCTATATTATATGCTCCGGCCCAACGCTCAATCACTATAAAAATTATGTGAGCCGTTGTCATGTTTACCACAGATAAATACAATACAGCTAACTAAGGAAACATCATTCAATAAAACAAAACCACCCATATTTAGTTATCCTTTAGGAGGCAGCCAGGACAGTCGTAAAAAGATCTGCTCTCGGAAAATCGGTTTTCAAGGAACTTCTAGTTATTTTACGGTAAGTTGTTTCCCATCAGTGTTTTGTCTTTCAGTTGTACAGTACGAATAATATTACTGCTAACCAAAATTGTGTCAATGTCAACTCAATTATCCACTTTTGCTTTTTTCTTTTCTCGTTCTAGGATAGAAAGTGACAAGGGACAAGAAAAGGAAACGGCTTTTATGATGTCACCTTCATTTTGTGCGATCATCTTATTTGTTGGCCTAACAAGTTTTACTGAAGGCGGATTAAAATTTGATTGTAGTCAGTGGAAAGATACAGACCATAAGCTGAAGTGTGATACAATGACTGCCCCCAATGATTATACAATTGTAATTGAAGGATTTACTTACGATGGAAAAGGACCTGCTACTGTTTTCATGGTCGGCAATGATGATATAGTCAAGAATCGTACCAGAGGTGTTAAACTTCCAGGCACAATAATTCATGACGAAAAAAACTCTTGTTCTACACCACTTAAAGAATACAAAGGCGAGAAAATCACATTAACATTGCGTAAAGGATTAACTATGGGAATTACTGGTCAAGGTAATAGTAATAAATGGATTGCCATCTATTGTCGGTCGGCTAAACGGGTATTTGCATATGCATATGCCGAAGATGACGGTAGCCCTGATGAGCCGGAACCTAATACTAAAGGACCAACTGAAGATTGCCCACAAGACCCACCTCTTCCCACGACACCTGCTCCTCCTGAGGCTACGACTGCTCCCGCCGATGGAAATATTCAAGAAGTTTGCTGGGGCCTTGTTGGTGGACTTTTAATAGCTTTGATGGCTCAATCAATTTTCCTTACTCACTCGAGCCCAACTTGTTGAGCTGATGCTGATACTGTAAATTACCCTTTCCATAATTTTCAATATTTAATTCCCCACAATGTATTTTTGTACAAGAAAATATTTCATCCTAGTTGTATGAAGCAAATCAACAATAGAACATAGAACGTTATTATATTAGTATAATTCGCCAATTAATATAACCTGGCGAAATGAACAAAACATACTCTTTTGTACAGTCATCTTGTATGAGTATTCGAAGGTAGTAGTTTATTGATATGTGAACGAATGCTCATTATAAACTAAATTGTTGTGTACTGAGATAATTTCCGTAAATAAAAGAATTTGAAATGTTTATTATATTCTAAATGAAGAATATGTGTCCCCCTAACCCTAATGTAAAACGGTCCAACTTTCATAACCTCTGTAATCATCTTGGTTTTCATGCATTCATTAATTTTTAATAATTAGTAATCATTTCGATATATACTATACTAATAAGCTACGCATCTAAAGAAAGGAGCGAAGAGCACTAATGCTAGCGGAAGTAAAACAAACAAAATATTAAAAACACCTTAACGCCAGTCACAATTTAATATATATATATAATGAGACTACGACTACGACATATAGTGGTCACCAACACCAATGCAGACTATGACACATACCACAACATACGCACAACATACGTTTGGACAAACTAGGTTAAAGGTCACAAGGGTGCTACCGATTGACCCCATTTATCAAAGGGAACCTACTTTTACTTCATTGAGGACCAACTGAAAGTTTCATCAAAATGTTTCAAAGCGTTCCTGAGCAAACTCACTAACACACTAACTAGTCAGACAGAGACTTCACTCCTTTAAGAACACAAGTAATATTTGTGTAAAAAGTCCTCACAAAACCTTAGCATTTTTTGCGAATCGATTTTTACAGTGAATATGATAGTCCCCTCGTTAGGCCGTCGTCAGGAAAGCGTTCGGTTCCACATTTTTGCATGCCATTTTTTAGAAACTTTGATTTTCTTTTGGGTTAAGCTATTTTTGGGATGATTTAATTTTCTTTTGTGTGAAGTGAATAAACTTTTTTGCAAATAAGCCATTTTTTGTACAAATTTATTTTGTAAAATACCATCTTTCTATTTATTGTACACAGTGCAGTGTTTTGTAAAAGTATAGCTAATTAAATATTGTACGAATAATATAGGATTTAATATTTTAAGCTGAACTGAAAGTTGTGATGTTGTGAATGTCAATTATTGTTCTTTCTAAACTATTGTTAATCAATATTAATCATGAGGTGAATAAGCACAATTCATCTTTTATGCGATTTATTTTACTAAATATTTATTACTAAAATAGAAAAGTACTAGAAATCACAACACCTAGATTGGAAACGTTTAGTTTGGAGATGAAGTAATACAATATTACTTATCTAAAATACAATACTTGCCAACAACAATAATTTATTAACGTTACAATAATTAAGGGTTTTGCCATGTTTTGCATATAAATAGCAACTTGATATAAAGCGGTATAAACCGTATCTTCTCATTCTTTTCGATGCAAACCAAAGATCGGATTCATAAATAATCACCACCGGCCTTTCCATTGACAAGCTTCAGCAAGCTCCTCCAGCCATTTCCCCAATTCATCATGTGTACATTGCATTGCACCCAAACCTCTTCCAGTGACGTCTTGTGTAAACATAACTGCTATTATGGAAATAGTTATGATGAACGAGAGCGCTACATACCCAATCAAATAATAAAGTCGAGTTTGTGTTCCCTGAAAAATAAAACATAATTTAATATTTCCGATTGTAATAGAAAGCTATAATAAACCGTGGTAAACGCTCTGGTAAAGGTGACGAAGGTAAAACTAAAAAAGCAATTTCAAACTGGGTTGTAAATGACTTTTTTAAATGACATGAGATGTGTATATCGGGTGCGTGCACTATCTGACTTACTGTCAGGCATACAAAGACTGCGACTGATCATGCACTTGTACAGTACAGCCTAAGACACATGTGGCACAAGTAACTGCTAACTGTAGTCTCTGATACTGTATGCAAGTATGACCTGACCCAATGGACCGATTACCCCCATCTTCGAACTCAGACTTCCCCAGGACCCCAAGAACTCCCAAAATATCATCTCATCCGGTTATCTAAATGGATTCTAGTACATGACTTTCGTTAAAATTTCGAAATTCATCAACGGGTTGACGTACAGACTACAGAGTTGAAATTAGGGTCACTTGAAAGTTATTAAAGGGGCTTCTCAGAACACGTGACCCGTCATGTCACATTTTGACCCTGCTTGACCGGAAGGGAGCAAAAAGGCGCAGTCAATTTTTTCAAATAGTATTGCCGCAGCAGACAGAGGCAGGCATTAAAAATTTTTTAGGTCAAACTTCTTGTTTCATGGGACAGGAGGCACAAAATAATTTTTTGGTTATTATGTAGCGGAGCATTGGAAACGCTCTGTCTGTCTGCTTGTCCGGATCCACTAAACACGGACACAATTAGTTCAAACCTAGAACACATCAAAATAAGGTCCACAATGGGAGGTCAGGGCGTTTTAATTAGTAGGCTCCCTAATTAATTAGTAATTAGAGTAATTTTCTCCGACAATTAATTAATTAGTAATTAGAGTAATTTTCTCCGACAACTAATTAATTAGTAATTAGTTTAAAAAATTCGTCTAATTAAGTAGTACTTAGTTCTTTGGCGCGACAACTAATTAATTAGCTAATTAATTAGATCAGCTAATCAATTACCAAATCTTGGTTCAAAATCTTCATTATATTGTGAATTAGTTCAGCGAGGAGAGCAAGAAAAAAGAGATTTAAGTGGATTAGATGGCAAATCGTACTTTGAAAACCTGCGCGATCCGGAAGCGCTTGAGAAGACTTTTGTAATCGTCACGGGACATAGTAGAGTCTTGGGAAGACTTTCTAAAGGGTGTGTGTAATGGGAACAGTTGAGCAGACTTGATTTTGTCTTTCAGGAAAGAAAAGCGTATTTAACAAATGAGACTCTTCTCACACTTTTAAGAGGAGTCCCGTCAGTCCCTAGAATGCTCAAGGGGAGCAATGGGCCATCATTGGCACATAACAACTTTGCAACTCTATTTCCGGAACAAATAGGATACCACAGAAAGGCAAAATAGATGCTTAAATGAACGGTCACTTAATAAATGTATACTTGTCTAATATAAAGACTCACTGGTAAGTCAATAACGCTGTTATCTTGCACATGAGGTACCAGTGGAATGTAGATTCGTTTGCTCACAACTCCATGGGTAGATTCCAGCTTGTCCATTTCGCTTATGTGAAACTAGAATAAATGTCAAATACAATAAAACTTTATCTTATTAGTAATTAATGTTATATTTTTTATTAGCAATAGTTTTATTACACTTCTCAAAAATAATCGGTTTTCCATATATGAATTCGGGATACCTCCTCAACTACATACAGTCGATTATTTAATTTACCACAAAAATAATAACTCATCAATGCAAGAATATCCAGTTGCTCCATGTACCTACTTACTTACCTACCTAAGTAGACATTTCTTCCACATTTTTTTGTTGCTGACAGAAGAATGCTCAAAATAAGTAGTATTTCTACACAAAATTCACTCAAACCCATTATCATTTTACATACATGGGCAAAATACTCAACAAAGTATTTTGAAAATACTTCATTCAAAATACTCAAAATCTCAGTCCAAAATAAAATAACAAAATAAAATACATTTTTTTCTTAAAATACAAAATACAAAATACTCGACTCAAAATACACAGTTTTTAAGGTCAAAATACAAAATGAAAATACTTTTTGAAAATACAAATACTTTTTTTGTTTATTTTATTCAAATAGTGTGAAATACATACAGCGCTATAAAATGTAAGAAAAATCAGTACACTTTATTATGATTACTGACTACCATAAATTTATTTAATTCCGGAATATTGGGTACTCTACTCTACTATTCTTGCAATTGGTCTTAAGATAAGTTGGAAATTATTGAAATTGTTGTTTTTGCAAATTAATACAAAAATTATTATAAAAGGTAGTGGAAAGAGAACTGGAGATAGTAGATATCAAAATTCGTTTATTTTTCATAAAAGAAGTGTTTCAAACATCTTGTCCGTCAAAAGCGTCAACTGTCTAGATTGTCTTTGTCTTTAGGAAGAGCGATGCTTGGTACTCAGAAGTCTTTGGTTATTTAGCGGGCTTCCTGATTTCGAACGTCGGGATTGCAGATAATTACTTTTGGCCCCGGATCGGTGGCTAGGCAAGGCACTTAGTATAGTACTATGTTGACATATAAGCTAGGTAAATATAATATACGTCTTTCCGTATTGTCTGCACTTACATTCAGAAGACCATGGGCTACCACTTCAATTACAATCCAAACGATAAAGATTACGACGAGCGGTTCTACAGGCGTAGTTGAAGCATTAAAGGACGCATCATATTTTGCAGTTGGACTTGAAGGGATGTCCAAAGAAGTCATAAATAGTGCCACTGCAAAAATATAGCAAATACATATATTACATGCAAGTTAGTTCTCTTTTACGCTGCTTTTAACCATAGAGAGCGGATTCTAAATTCTTTGATGAATAACCTTGAATGAAAGGTAATCATACTGTCCTATCGTTACTTATAGCGACAAAAATGTCACTTAAGGCATCGCAGTCTTCCTTCTGATTGGCTGAAAATAAATATTTGTAAAATATTCGGTTTTATTGGTTTCTTTCCTTGCCTACCGGCGGTCATCTTTTTTCCTTTATCAAAATTGTCGTTGCCAAAGTTCTGAAAAGCGGAGTCACATTCTCATCTGTTTTCGTTGTCCACGCATTTCTATTACACATAATGCGTACATAATAATAAGCATTAATCTGTAGATCTAATAACGCTATAACTTACAGAAATATTAGAATTCTATGATATTTAATAAAAAATATAGCAGAATACAACAAAGGAGTATTCTACAGTATATTAACTTGAAATACAATAAATCATTACTTATGTCAAGAAATATTTCATATTTCAGTCATTTCATGTCATTCTATATTGAATTCAATAGAATTCTAAATATTTCTGCAATTAGCGTAAGCTTTGCAGAACAAAGCATATTATTATGTACGCAGTTTGTATAGTAGTAATGACGACAACGAAAGCGGATGAGAATGTGACTCAGCTTTTCAGAACTTTGGCAACGACAATTTTGATAAAGAAAAAAAGATGGCCGCCGGTAGGCAAGGAACCAATAAAACCGAATCTTTTACAAATATTTTCAGCCAATCAGAAGGAAGACGGCGATGCCTTAAGTGACACTTTTGTCGCTATAAGTAACGACCGGTCAATAAGCGTGTGTCGACCACATTGCAAACAATAGTGCTATAGAATATTTTTGAAGTGTCGCGTTACCACCGATCCGGAAAGGGGGAACAAATTATCTTCAACCCAAATTATGCAATTAGGATACCCGCTAAATATCTTTCCGCGTCATATTTCTTTGAATTTCTATTTTTTTCCACTTCAATAAGTTCAAAAAGTGTAATAATAATAAAAATTGTAAAAGCCAAAACCAGGCGCGTGCTTGCAATTATAACTCTAACTGACTGGGAATGCCATTAATACTTTCCAGTCCCAATGAATATGTCACCTTCAATGAGATAGCACTGGCAAGGAGGCTTATTAAGTAGGAATTGGGTTTCAAGAGTAAGTTCTGATTATAGCATGCTAAAAATTTACACGTATAATATTACTATTAATAGTTAACATATGAATTACTTTGATTTTGCAATTTGTTTACAAGTATTAATAATGTAATTTATTAACCTTTGCACCAAATAATTACATTAATTAATGCTTTACCAACAATGAATTAATCAAATTGAGTCCACAAGTAATCACTTTACCTCATATTTAATGTTTTCACGCATTTTCCACATAAAGAGTTATTAAAAGTTGTTCTAAGTTGCATTAAAACTTGAGACAGATAGGATACCAATATTTGAGATTGGATAAATATTTATCAGATGAATGTATTTATTTATATGCGGTAAAGTGATTATTTTTTTGAGGCAAACCGATTATTTTTGAGGTGCTTTTAAAGGACGATATCAAAGTTCGTGAAAAAATTCGATGTTATAGCCCTTCAAAAATAAGGGTTAGTTTATGTAGGTGTCCCTATACCTAAAATGCATCCCTGATTTTATAGGGGTCAAAAACGAAAAATATTCCCATGTGGGCCATGTCGTTTTTTGCGCGGACTTCATTTTGGGGTATTTGGCCGAGGACTTCGCAACATTTAAAAGTTGGAGAAGGTAAAGGGATACCTTGGGCAGTTTTTAAGAAAAACCTGGATCCGGTGATTCCGGTGTGTTTTTCTTCGATTTTTAATTATCTTTCAAACAATTGGCAAAAATCGACATTTTTTAGCAGAAAAGATTGATATATGGCCCTTCCCTTTAGGTGTTTGTGGTCTTCAGATGAAATCATTAAGGTAATTCATATTTGCTATATTTTGAAAAGGCCTGACCGAGTACAGAGGACAGAGCATATGGAATTTAGAATTGGAAAGGTATACATCATTTCTTTACATATATCGCCCGCTCGCTAAGGCATAATCACAATCACATCAGGACCCCGGGTCAGGCAGGCTTCGCAGCGTGCCAAGGTGAGAAAGTATGAATTTAGGAGTGGGACATGGTGGCAACAGTTGCAACCGTTGCCACAACTGTTGCCACCAATCGGCCACTAAATGTAACCAATACAACTGCTGCATAGAGACTAAACGTAGGTTTTAGAGGGTTTCAAATACTTACAAAAGCATATGTAGATAACCACACCCATTACCCAATGAAAAATCATTGAAATAATTTGGGCTTTTCCGTCGTAGCATCTGAAACCTCCAATTAGGAGAGTGAGGACAAACATCCCAATTGTGATCCATCCTAAAACACGGTGACTGGATGCTGATTGAGTCAAGCTATTTCCGTAAGCTTTTGACGAATCTTTTGCAGTAATTATCCCTGCAATTAGCAAACTCAGAGCATAGATGGCAGATCCAAGATGTACCTGTTGTAAATACGGAAAGTATACAGTGAAGTGAGGACAAGTAGAAGTAGGTAGTATCCATTGCATTTACAATGTATATAAATTGCGCGGTTTTGGGAAATCACAATCAACACGTACATATGTCACCGTCCCTGCAGGACGTATTATACGGAGTTCAAAGACCGGTCTATGATGCTTGTACGGACTGCCGGTAATCACTAATCATTGTGTTACACAGAAGAGAAATCCTTGACGAGAAACATCTCCACGCCAAGGATTTCTCGTCTGTGGGACATAATGGTCAACGTTATTGGGGGGGTCATTTAGGTTTACCTCTGGGGCCTAGCAACGACGAACGAGCAACTTCTTCCAAGCCGAAGCCCGAATCAAATTAATCCGTGTACAGTTCCCTTCACCACTACAGACAAAACAAGTGTCCAACGGTGCTATGGAAGCATTTTCTGATAGGGTAGTTTTTCGTCATTTTGGAGCAATCCAAGGTGGTCTCTAAGGTAACATGGCTGAGTAAGGAGGCGGTGAAGGTTCAAAAATCTTCATAATAGGCTACGGGGCGGTTTTGCAGAGTTTAAGTAAGCTACGGGAAGGGACTATTCAAGGTGGTTTCTAAGGTAACATGGCTGGGTAAGGAGGTGGTGAAGGTTCAAAAATCTTCATAATAGGCTACGGGACGGTTTTGCAGAGTTTTAATAAGCTACGGGACGGGACTATTCAAGGAATTTCTTGGTTGCCTTGTTACTGTCCCGTAGCCTATTTTACAGACCCAGTGTAAAAAGGTTCAAATCTTCACCACCTCTATACCCATCACGTAACCTTAGAGACCATTTTGGAGCTATCCCATAGGCTCATTCACATTGATAAAAAAATAATTTTCCTCTGGGGTGATTTTGTTACTATTTGTCAAGTTTCTTAAATTCTTCGACCATCATCCGGAATTCGAAATAATAGAAGTACTATTAAGTATAATAATAGTAATATTAATTGTACGTAAGAATAGGCAAAGTAATAGTACTCCTATTATTTTGAATAGCTCCAGAATGACGAAAATCTACCCAATCAGAAAATGCTTCCATAGCACCGTTGGACATTGGACAAGCACTTGTTTTGTCGCTAATGGTGAAGGGAACTGTAATGCTCATATTTTGGCCATTTATCATTACGGAAATCTGTTTTCACTATAATTATTGCCCAATTTCACTTAATATTCTCAGGTCAAGCAAATGAAATGAACAAATGAATCGCTCTGTGTAGTAATGACTGGGAAACGAAAAATGATGAGAATGTGACTCCGATTTTCAGAATTAGGGTGACGACAATTTATAAAATAACGATGAAATGGCCACCCGTAGGCAAGGAACCAATAAAATTGACTATTTTACAATTATTTTCATCCAATTGAGACACGGCAACAGGTAGGGGTCTTGCTGTCAATTTCGTGCTCAAAGGATATACATCAATGACAATGAAAAATATTTCTATTATTCATGTGATTTTCATGTGAATCGTGAAAAATCGTAATGATCCTATCCTTTCTGAACTGACTGAGAATAGTAAGTAGTAGTAAGTAAGAAATTGCACAATAATTATAGTGAAAACAGATTTTCGTAATGGTCAAGGCCAAGGCCAAAATATGAGCTTTACACGGATTAATTTGATTCGGGCTTCGGCTTGGAAGAAGTTGCTCGTTGCTAGGCCCCAAAGGTAAACATAAATGACCACCCCAATACCCCTAACAGCCCCTTCTTTCCCTGACCCTTACTGGGAAATCGCAAATCGAGTTCCAAACTCTATTTTGAGAAAAACTGTTGATTTTCCTCACTTAGAAATGATAAAAATCCCAGTGCCCTATGGAGCCATTTTGGGAAAAACAGAAGTCATATTTGGTGCTACAAGAATTCCCTGATGCGACGAAGGGTAAATCAATACTTCATGGTTATTGTCATTATTGAGATTATTTGTTTTTGTATTTGAAGCTGTACAATTTGAAATCTTACCACGAGCCAAATGTTGCAATAATTTATTTTGTACTGCATGAAAGTTTCTTTATAATACCGCGTGATGAATATATTTACTGGAATGAGGAAGAATGTAACGACCACCATGAAAATTCCGTGGGTTCTTCTCTTTACCTGTACAAATCAAATCAAAGTGTCAATTAACACTCTACCTAATGCATGAAAAATGCTTCCTAAATAAATAAAAATACCGCAACACCGCAAGACCGGATCAGAGAAAGGTATTTATAATATACCTTTATATAGTATATTAAATTGGAGTACAATAAATCCTTACTTTTTCATCTTTCAGTCGTTTCCTGCCATTTTGTATTGAATTCAATGCAATTCTAATATATCTGCAAGGTAGCATTAGCTCTGCGCAGAGTAATGCTTTATTATTATTATGCACACAGTACGTACAGTAACAATGACTGGACAACGAAAATTGTTGAGAATGTGACTCCGCATTTCAGAACTTTGGCAAGGACAATTTTGATAAAGAAAAAAAGATGGCCGCTGGTAGGCAAGGAGAAGGAACCAATAAAACAATTTATTTCACAATTTAATATTTTCAGCCAATAGAAGGCAAGAAAACTTTGCCCTTCCAGTCATCTCGTCGCAACTACAGCTTTCAAGCCACTGTACTCTAGGCACATTGACATTGGGGAGCATGCAAATATTGCTGGTAAATTCATTTTTTGCTTCTCCTATAGAGCTCACAAGCCAAATTAGCTCTTTGCCAGGCGGTCGATGTCATGGATATAAGCATTTTTTTATTACTGCCATTCACCAGCTGAGTTTATAAACCAAAAAACCAGTTTATTAGTTTATTTTGTCCAACTCAGCACAACTGCGCATGTGTGAGTATATAAACTGTGCTTTATAAACGCTCCAAAAATAAACCAGTCTGGAGTGGTTTAATTTGATTAAGGTTGTGATATTCTTGACAACGGCCTTCCTGATCACCTGAGTATCATTTCCCTATGAAAATAGATTTGCAAAAAAAGCCTCTATTGGGTAACTTCTTAGGTAAAACCACAGCTACCCAAATCAAAGGCCTAGAGCCATTTTTCAATTTTCGAATGCTAACAGAACCCTGAAACGCATGATATTAATTATAAGGTCCGGGGTTTATAATGGGTAGAACGACTACATTTAGCAAAATAATTGAAGAAAGTTAAAGAACCACTACCCAAATGTAACTGCCGAGTTTAGTAAGTGTTGTGTTTTGGTTGGGGTCTGTCAGAGCAATCCCGAATTCGAATTCGTCCACATGAGGCGGTATTTCATCGACTTCTCCTTCAGTAACTTTGGAGAAATAGGCTTGAGTAGCATCGTTACCAACATATACACTTGGACAACACGACAGTCTATTTTTCTCAATGTGCTGAAATCGTTTTGCAATGTACTCGTCATAATACTCGTAGCCTAACTTACTAACAGTATTATTCTGTATGAATTTGTTTACAATAGTGTTCGTCGGTGAACAAATAAGTTCATTGTTATGACTTCCTAACTGGTTTCCCTTTTCCTGGGTGTCTTTGGCACACCGACCTTCATATATCTCACCGGTTTCACCCTCCTGGGATTCAGGCTTACCACATCTGTACACTGTTCTATAACGTGAATCCTTATCGTCGTGATAAGAAACTCTATCTTGCCCAATAGCTTTGTTTGTTGGGTAAAAAGGATCAGGATGTTGATTTTTTAGAGTGTAAAACCAGGACGCGTTTTGTTGCCTATTATATGCTCTTCTCACTCCAAGTAAGTCTGCTCCTGTAGGAGCCATCGGTGTCAATTGAAAACCACAAGGAAATGAACCAAAGCCAGGCACTGGGTCGGCACCAGTAAAGTTGTCCCTGATGTAAGCCCAATGTGCCTCAATCCATCTAACTAAATTAAAGAATAGAATTATTATTGAACTTTTCCTATAATTTTGCGGCAGCAGTGAAGGTGGTAATGATTGATTGATTGGTCTACGCCAATTGAAGGCAGAGGTCAAAATAGCTAATAGCTGCTCACCTCTCAATTGAAGAGTGGTGAGAAGCTCTCAACTCACCTCTCATTTGTGAAGTGAGAGGTCAGTTGAAGTCACGTGTACTTAAAGGGTGAGAGTGAGAGGTGAGGTTAAAATGCCAAAAAGGGCTGCATATCCTTATCCGTTTTCCGGCTAAAAAATAGCAATTTGACAAGTGTTCGAAAGCCAATTAAAAATCAACAAAACTTACACCACAGCCAATGTTTTGAAAAAGTTGGAAAAGATAAAGATGCCCCTTTAATCTTTTCCAACTTTTAGATGCTGCGAAAACCTAGGCCAAATTCCCCAAAATTTTCCTTTTTTGACCCGTATAAAATCAGGGATGCATTTTATGTATTGCGGCACCTACATAAACTAATCCTTTTTTTGGAGGGCTTATAACAATGAATTTCTTCACCAACTTTGTTGTCACCTTTTGTTATATTTACCAAGGTATCATTTAATATAAGAACCTTGCTCTTACGTAAAATTTTTAAAAGCCAACTATCGTTTTCAAGGCAATGACAACGCAGCCGCAAATGCAATTAGCAGATCTTAGGTAATCTTAGGATAATATTTTAATCACTTGTTTAGATTACGTGGTATAATGTATCCAATGGAGTCCGAATGCCGAATAAATATTCTACGGTACGTTATTTAGCGGGTTTTCTAATTGCGGGTTTTGGCATTGCAGTTTATAATCTTGCACCCAATTTCTGCAGTTACATATGATACAAATTGGGTGCAGAAAACGAGGATAACAGGGCCATGTCTGCACCTTGTTAGCCTTGTTCTATCTATATCTGTGAATGAAACTAAATGTATTGGGGAGAATAGCTACAACTACAACCTCCAAGCATCTGATGCTTTATTACCAGAAAATCTCACTACCATCGCATCAGCTCGAAGTCGCTACACCTACTCCTATGCAAGCCTGAGATTGGAGGTTTTGAGTCTTCTAAAGGCTCCCATAATCGAAACCCCATGCCCAAAATTGATAGAACCAATTTAAATTGTTCTTCATTCAGTTTACCTTCATTTCCATCTTCAATCACCTTCATTTCCATTTGAAATCGATGGGAAACCCACAGGAATTTTTTCACACCAAAACTAAAACAGAAATGCTTCGAACCTTTTCATTGTTTTCATACACATGTGTCTGCATGGAATGCATTCCATGCAGACCGTTCCGTTTAGTTCCGTCTCTTTTTTGGGTGCTGGAATATTGTTAATCTAGAAATAGGATAGTCTCGCAAGTGAATAGGAATTATGGCCTAGGGTTTCGCGGGTACCCAGAGCCACCTCTGGAAAGCATTAATGACATTGCCAGTCAGTTATAGTTACAAATATAATTGCAAGCACGATCTGGCTTTGGCTTTTACAATTATTATTTTCTTTTTTTTGAAATTATTGAAATGGAAAAAATAGAAATTCGAAGAAATATGCTGCGGAAAGATATTTAGCGGGTGTCCTCAATGTACTTCAAAAAAGGAGAAGTTGCCCCCAGCAACTTCCCCTCGCCTGCCTACCAGGTGTTGACTTACCCAAAATAACAAGAAATTGTCACCCCGTTGAGTTGGGGATTCAAGTTGGGTGCGGAATTCTCCATGGATGAAGAACTGGGTGACAATTTCTTGTTATTTTGGGTAAGTTAACACCTGGTAGGCAGGCGAGGGGAAGTTGCTGGGGGCAACTTCTCCTTTTTTGAAGCACATTGGGTGTCCTAATAGCTTAATTTAGGTTGAAGATAATTTTTACCCCCTTTCCGGATTCGTGGTAACGCGACACTTCAAAAAAATTCAATACTACTAATAATATTGTAAGTGCCCAGTGCCCATGGCCATGGATCTAAGAGGTTCAAAATTATCTATAAATCCAGAAGTTGGAAATCAGGAAGCCCTCTTAGTAACAAAACAAGCTACTCTCTCTCTCTCTCTAGGCAATGTAGGCAGTTGCCTAGGGCCCCGCGCCTGCAGGAACCCCGCGGAAGTCGGAAATGACAACGACGGGCAGGGTGGGGGTTCATGGATTGTCCTCAAGTGCTCAAAAGGGGGAGGGGTCATAAATCGTCGAAAAAAGTCCTCGCAGTATATGTACGCTCCCCGTCGTAGTCCGTTGACTTCCGTACAGTGCTCAGTGCTCACCAGCCCATTTGAGACTGAGCCTGGTGGTTGATGCAATGGAAGCATTCTCTCATTGGACAAAAAATGACTAAAATGACGTCATTTATTTAAATATGGGTCAAGTGATTTGTTAATTTGTTTCCATGATCATGAATTTTTATTCAGTCAATCAGGAGACCCGTATTTGAATAAATGACGTCATTTTAGTCATTTATTAACCAATGAGACATTGCTTCCATTGCATCAACCGCCAGGCTCAGTCTCAAATGGGCTGGTGAGCACTAACTTAGGCGCCCCAAAAATACTGAAATTCATAATTGTGCCATAAGGATCAAGTCAACCCGACTTCCGCTTTTACATAGGAAAGACAATTTACTATCAGTACCAACTTAGATTAAACACGGAGGCATAGAAACCAGTTATCATCAGGAAGTCCGCAAAATAACTGCAGAACCGAAATTCGGTGCAAACTAATCAGCTTACTACCTTTTCATATAATTGGTTACGCATTTTGGGTCGGTAGTTATTTAAATGGCGAAGGGTTTCTATGCCTCCTTGCCAAAACCTTATTGACAGGGACAGTTAGCTGATTAGTTTGCACCGAATTTCGGTTCTGCAGTTATTTTGCGGACTTCCTGATGATAACTGGTTTCTATGCCTCCGTGTTTCATCTAAGTTGGTACTGATAGTACATTGGATAACACACATGTACTATTAAATTCAGAGTAGTTGACCCATCACCCCATAGGAAACCAGCCAACAACAAACAGGATTCAAAAAATAACTGCAGAACCGAAGGCTAACCAAAAACTGATCAGATTACTATCTTTCCATATACTTACAATGGCCTTGATCTTCATTTTCGGGTTATTTTTGGCAGTTCCAGTTGTATTAAGCGCAGACAATTGCAATGGGTGTTCCAATTCCGAGTATGCACGGTGTGTTGTTGACAAAAGGTTATGTCGGCGATGTTTGTCTATTATTATGCTACGTAGAGAAATAGAATAAGTTTCAATTCGTGAATAAATTTCGAAATTTATTTTTAACTATCGGCAATTTGATTTGCGGATTTATATTATCGAACTAGGCTGTTTTCGACAAGTGTGTATTTTATACAATTTCCAAAATGTTATTTTCTACTCATTATTATTATGGAAACTTATAAGCAAAATATATGAGAAATATGAGTTTTCGAAAGGAAAGGAAATCGCGAAATCGTCAGAGGATGAACTATGTAGCACAATAATAGACAAACATCATGTCGGCATAACCAAATTTTGTTGACAACACACCATGCATACTCGGAGTTGGAACACCCATTGCAATTGTCTGCGCTTAATACAACTGGAACTGGCAAAAATAACCCGAAAACGAAGATCAAGGCCATTGTAAGTATATGGAAAGATAGTAATCTGATCAGTTTTTGGCGGCCTTCGGTTCTGCGGTTATTTTCTTGGACCCTGGTTTCTATGGGACGATGTGTCAACTACTCTGAATTTATTAGTAGCTAGGGTACCAAATGAAATTCAAAATAAAATTAATTTAATTCTCCGTGTCTTTCCCATGTAAATTGTGTTTCCTATGTAAAAGGCGATGTCGGGTTGACCCTGATCCGTACGGTTTGTATCACCTACCTCGAGAAGAATTCACTTGCGTTACCACATGGGCCCTGTTAAATTAAAATTCTCAATGCAATGCTTAAGATTTCAAATAATTAATTCTATACATTATTCAAATAATTAATGACCATTTTCTTACCTTATTCGAATTTTGTTTCTCTGATTGCAGAAATACTGTGAATATCTCCAATATAAATGCAAGCTATTTTTATGAGATTTCACCAACTCTTCGGGCCCCCCTTTAACGGTTCTGGATCAAATGACAGAAGAGAGAAGTCTATAATTCTTTACTTTATAGTATAGTATGAAATATTTAAGTAATCAACCGTGATAGGGATTTTTAAAATTTTATAAGCAGATCAATGATCAATGGTAGGGTAGGAAAATGGGAAAATGTAAGAATTCAAAAATTAGCATTTTTAGTGAAAATCGTAAATTTTAAAATGGAAATAGGTGTCCTTACAAAATAATAAAATATAAAGTTATCTGTACTTTAAGCTCTAAGGCACGATCCATATTAATTATTGATACCTTTCCGAATTAATATATACTCACGAAAAATTACCCACTCTATAGGTTTAATGTCTTCTAGACGAGAAATATTTTCACGCTGAAGCATTTTGGAAGCGGAGTGAACGAAGGCTACGGGGTTCTGCAAATAAACAGGAAACGTGTATTAATTCCTTACTAGTAACATTACATTAAATAGTATTAAATTGTAATTTGTAATTTGAAAAATTAATGTAAATTTGTAATTGAAATTTGTAATTTAAAAAATTAATGTAATTTGTAATTGAAATTTGTAATTTAAAAAATTAATGTAATTTGTAATTGTAATTAATTATATTCAAAAATTTTGGAATGTGATGCGATTACTTTGTGAATTGCAAATTACATCTTAAAAAGGATGGGATATTACTAAACTAAACCAATTATATCAGACATTTGTTACATGGTATGATTTGCCAGCACTAATTTTAACACCATATGGGGCTAAAATAAATGAACACTCGCCTTTGTCTCTACATATTTCCCTGTTTCGATAAATAAACTGTGTAACATTGTAACGTAATGCCTAGCTACCTATATCTGTATTTCATATTTGATTTGCTCATATTCATTCAGATTCATATTTCGGGCGAAGCGTTATCAGAAGGTATTGTCACTTTTTGGAAAATTGTCCATATTTTCTGACTGTGAATGTGACATTGTGTCTTAAAGTTTATGCGAGAAAATTGTGTGAAATAAATCTGGCTTTCAAAATAGGTATTCCACAACATTATATGACATTTATGGAAGATATGTGAGCAGAATTTCTACAGCAATCTGGCGATTTTTCGACGGTTTACATAACATTTTCAGACAGTTGAGGTTTTTTTCAGTAATTTTGCTCTGATTTTTTCCATGAACGTCGTAGGGGGCTATGCAATACCTCTTTCGAAAGCCAGATTTCCCACAACTTTCTCGCTGACACTTTAAGGTACAATGCCAGTCAAAATATATGGACAATTTTCTAAAAAGTCGCTATGCCTTTCTGTGTAAATCGTGAGTTTACTACACAGTAGCAATTGTCTTATTTATTTTTTCCTTACCAAAGGTTCATGTGCTGGCGTTCCCAAACACGGAAGTAACTGGTATTTTGTTACCTCAGACATTACTTCAGGATTCTTTGGCACTGGACCTCGCTTTAGGAAACAAGGTTGATCTTTAACGAACTCTCCGACAGCAACACCATTTTCGTCTTCACCATGTAGCACGACAGTTTCAAGCCGTCCATAATCCCCTGAAAAGACATTAGGGGTATACTGACTATACTTTATCTTTGGGCTACAAGCTTATGTCATTCATGGTTTTTCATTAACGAAAATAAGCTTGAGAAAAGGTGTGACCCGGATTTACCCCATGTGTTAGCCTAGAGTCTTAGTTGCTTTGTAGTCAGTTAAATTGCGAATAATTTAAGCATCCGCACAAAATTTTAAAATTTATTTCGCGAATATCTCAGCGCCCAGTAGCTATGGAAACAATATTTGTAGTTTTCAACAACACTAATCAATATCTAAACTTACTTTTTTTGTTTTGGCAAAATTTGAAACTTTGGCAAATGGGTACAAGGCATTAAAAGTCGGACACGGATATCTTAGCCACCTGTAGTCATGGAAACAGTATTTGCGGTTTTCAACACCTTTAAGCCAGATCTTGGGTTGTTTTTTTTGTTTTGAAAAAAATCAAAAAATTGGCAAAGTTTGGGTGCAAAACATTAAAAGCGGGACACGGATATCTCTTAGCCACCTGTGGTCATGCAAAAATAATATTTCCGGTTATCAACACCCTTAAGCCAGATCTTGGTTTTTTTGTTTTGCCAAAATTCAAAAATCTGGCAAAGTTTGGCTACAAAACATTTAAAGTCGGACACGGATATTTTAGCCATCTGTAGTCATGGAAACATAATATTTGCGGTTTTCAACACTTCTAAACAAGATCTTGGGTTGTTTTTTTTGTTTTGCCAAAATTCAAAGGCAAAGTTTGGGTACAAAACATTAAAAGTCGGACACGGATATCTTAGCCATCTGTAGTCATGGAGACATAATATTTGAGGCTTTCAACACCTCTACACAAGATCTTGGGTTATTTTTTTGTTTTGTCAAAATTCGAAAATAATATTTATAAATTTGCATAGTTCTGTACCATTCTGTACCTATAAATGAAATTGTAGATTTCAATGTCCGCAATGCATTTATACTAGTGCATTGTAACGTGCTAAAATTTTAATTAATGTCCCTAAATTTTGACTTAGTTTCCCTTAGTTACTGCGACTAAGACCCTACACTCTTTTCAATGTCATTTGAAAAGATAAAGCCTACATTACCCATGTGTTACATGCTTAAGGCTCGGAACTAAACGTTTCCGATGATTTTAAACGAGGATTTAGATTAAAATATTTAATGCCCTAATTTCCATGGATATCGTAATAACTCTGTAATAAACTACCACAACGTACTTTCCTTGAGGTTTCCTGCTACCCAAATTATGAGTTTTGTATGCTTTACCCCTTTGCGTATAAATTGCGTTTAAAGGCCTCTTTATAGTATCCTATTTCTATCAGTATCATTTAAAAGGGATCGTTCACAAGGTAAAAATTTCAGTTCTCATGGTGACCCCCGAAAATCAAAATTCGGGTAATAGGAAGTTCTTTGTGAAAGATCCCTTTGTAATGATAAAGATAGAAATAGGATAGCTTAAAAGCCTTAAGTCACAATTACAGCTCTGTATTTTGACACTCCCATACCCGTCAAGAAAATAAGTTTAGATTTAAAGAAGGTATTTATAAGATCTGGCATTTTTAAGGTAGTATTTCTTAAGGCGGCATTTCAAAGTATTTTTAAGTGGGTATTATAAATTGGGTATTTTTCAGGGGGTATTATTAAAGGGCTATTAAGGTAGTAAGAGGATTGTTTTGTTTACAGTGTGTTGCAACCAGAGTTGGGATAATCTAGATTACGGATTATTAATCCGATTACGGATTATTAATCCGATTACGGATTAATTAATCCACAATCCGTAATCCACAAATATTTATTTTTTTGATTAGTCCATAATCCGTAATCCCATTTTTTGTCTGCATAGAAAGTAATCCGTAATCCCACATCCGGCAATAATTTTCCAATCGGATTAAAATTGGGATTAAAATTAGGGATTACAGTTGACATTACTTGCAAGTACCTAACACTCGCGCTAATTCCCCGCGTAGAGTATGAATGCGCGATTTTACTGTTGACAATCGAATTGATAAACGTTGCTGCTCTTGATTTGTGAGTATTCATCCTCCCCGTATCATAATAACTCAGTAATTTGTGATTTTGTGACCTCAATTCAATGTCATAACTGTAACCGCCATTGATTGTTGCCGATATCTTCTTTCGTAATGTCCGTGGACATTAACAACACATAAACCCCGGTCAAGAATACATATTATGCCAAGAACTGCATTAGTAATTTTGAAAGTTAACTTAATTTTTAAGTTAGCTAATGTGAAAGTTGTACTTATACCAAATCCTTGCATTTGTTAAATGTATTTCCAATTTAATTACTTAACCAAATTGCAGTGAAATATGATTTATTTCCATTTTAATCCATAATCACCTAATTAATCCGGATTAATTAATCCCTAATCCGTAATCCCAAACCTGAACTAGAATCATTTTAATCCGTAATCCGTAATCCCAATCCAGAAACTTAATCCGTAATCCGTAATTCTAATCACGAATTTAATCATTTTAATCCGTAATCCTTAATCCCAACCTCAAAATTGATTAATCACCCAACTCTGGTTGCAACCGCTGCAACCGGAAAATAATATCTAAGTTCCTTCCCATAATGTTTCAACCGTGCGTTGCCACCGGCCCATTTCACTCCTGGCCCCATTATCTACACTCCAACCCACCACTTACGTCGTCTATCTTTTGTCTATGTTGTTGAGCGATCCGATCCCGTCAGTCAAAAAAAACTTTAGCTATCTGTTCCGGATCCGAACAGACACCATACCTTGGCCCGCTGTACTGGCGGACCCGGGATCCCCACATGAGTTGGCCGATGTAACGTGTGCACTGGGACTCACTGATACTTTCAAGCCTACACACTACTCATAGTACGCATTGATACCTTATTACACTAATTGCACTTACCACCACTGCTTTGGATGCCAAAATATGTTAGGTTTCTAAAACGATGGGGTATTTCCAGTCTTATATGCAACCACCCTTGAAGTTCGACGACTACATTGTCGGAATCCTTGTAGGTCACAGGATAGAGACTCATAAAATGCACATACAGTCTGTTTTGAGGACCATACCAGTGGTCCTTATCAAGAGGCGAATTTAATGCTTTGAAATAAGTGCTTTCCTCGTCCTTTTCTATGGGAACTTTTTTATCTCGATAAAACTGGGTTGCACCTATACTAACAGGTGTTGTTTCCTTTTCCTTGGTTCTCATTTGGACGCAGAGTTGTTCATGAGACTGTCCTGCAGCTGCACCTCCGACCAAAAGTACTCCACTAATAATGGAAGCACTGAGAAGCCAAAGTATCATTGTTAACCTAATGATGACAGATCTAAATTTGACAATAAGAACAATCTTATTAACGTTATATTATATCGTTACACTGTTATTATATATTTGATTTTTGAGTGTATTTCACCTTCAAACGGAGTAAAACTTTTGATTTTCCCAGTGATTTTCCTCCTTGTCTTGATGACAGTTGATCTTCGAATCAACCTCTAATCTCCACATTCCACATCCACATTGATGTAACCGCGTAGTAACTACTTCTCCCACTTCGTCCAGCCGCCGCTATTAGGTACTTGTGTAAAGAAGAATACGACACGGCAGAGAAAGGAACCGCAGTGGCCAGCCACCGCATATTTTCATTTTCCACTATTTATGACTTTTTTTAATACTCCCGCCCAGCTAACTTTTATATCACGAAATGGAGCCAGTGTAATTGACTTGTGTCTGATTACAGCTAATCTACATCCGCTCATATATCATTTGGATGTGTCGGCTTTAGAATACTCCAACCACTCACAAATACAAGTGTATTTTACCCAGGAACTAGATGATAAGCAAAATAAAATCTTCACTCCTGTCAGATATATAAAATGGGAAAACAATCTGAAAGACAAATTTAATGAATCCTTAGATGTAATACTACATAAAATACCTCAAGAGCCTAGTTACGATGATATAAAAAACAGTATCATAAAAGCAGGGGAATATACTTCAATTTTAAAAACAAAACTGCTTGGAAAGGAATCAAGACCACTCCCAAAATTTTTCACGAAAAAATGTCGACAAAACAAAAGAGTCATGCAGAACTCACAAAGAATATTTAAGAAAACAAGAAATGACGAGATAAAAAGATTGAAATACATAAGAGACAGAGAAAAATATAAAAACTGTATTAAGGAATGCAAAGCCCTATATTATGATCACATAAGAAAGGATCTGTCAAGCTCAAAGTACCCCAAACAATTTTATAATGCACTTAATAAATGTAGAAGAAAATATACAAACCTTGATTGCAGTTTAGAGCCTAATCTAAGTGCAATGATGGAACATTTTTCAAAAGTATATAATCAGAAGGAAATACCATTAATAAACCAACAGCAAGATTACTGCATTGAAGACTCTTTCTTGGACAACGAATTCACACTAGTAGAGCTAAACAGAACACTCAAAAAATTGTCTGTGAATAAAGCTCCAGGTATTGATGGATTACCGAACGAAATATGGAAGAATTCTTCACATAAACTGAGATTGTATTTAATCGACATAATCAATGAGTATTGGAGGGAAAACAGTTTTCCACCCAGTTGGTCTGAAATAATAATTCGTCCAATCTATAAAAAAGGAGACCCACGTGACCCAAGAAATTATAGACCCATTTCCTTAGCCTGCACAATACTAAAACTACTTACAACAATGCTATGCGAAAGGCTGGAAAACTGGTGCAGCAGACATAAAAAAGTTAGCGACTGCCAAGCTGCATATAAGAAAAGATCGGGAACACAGGACAATGTATTTATCTTAAACGCAGCAATACAAATTGGCTTATCTGACTCACATGATAGAGTCTACGTATTATTTGTGGATAGTTCTCAAGCTTTTGACAGCATAATAAGGGAAAAGTTGTGGATAAAAATGCAAACCATGGGAATAAGCAAAAAATTCATCTCTATACTTCAGAAGCTGTATTAAAATGCAAAAGCCAAAATTAGAACTCAAAACGGAGAAAGTGATTTCTTTGAACTTGGCAAGGGTATTATGCAAGGGGATGCACTCAGTGGAAAATTATTCACTATATACCTGGAGGACATTGTGGAGCACTTTAATAAAATTAATATACCGGGAATACAGATTGGAGACTTCCTTCTACATATTCTTCTTTATTCTGACGACATTGCTGTAATATCTCGAAATGCGATATTTATGCAAGAAAAAATTAATGAACTAAGTGCATATTTTAAAGAAAACAGTTTAATAGTAAACTTATCGAAAGCAAAGATTGTAATATTTAGACTAAGAAAAACTCTCAAGAAGACTCCTAAATTCTTTTGGGACAACGAATCTATTGAGGGTGTTGAATCATACACCTATCTTGGGGTTCCGTTTCAAGGCCACTACTCACATATAAGTATCAGCAAGCACTTTATTAATAAAGGAAAAACTGCCACATCCGCTCTTTTCTCTCTCTATTTTAAATCCAAAATAAGGAAATTTAGCAACATGTACTCTTTATTTGAATCTCTCGTAAAATCAATAGTAACGTACTGTTCACCAGTATGGAGCTTATCCTTAATGGAAAGCATGGTTATATTTCAAATTAACTTTCTTAGAAGGCTGTTTAATGTCCCCGATTGGACTCCCCAATGGATACTACGACTTGAAACTTTAATTAAGCCGATACAACTAAGCATAATAAAAAGTGCACTTACACTTCTGTCTAAAATTCTTCAACAACCATCAGACTCACTAATGTACCAGTGCTACACAGCCCTAAAATGCAATCAACGAATAAAGCACAACTGGTCGATAGAGGTGCTAAGGCTCTTAGAAGAATATAACATAGCAACCTCGTTAAATTACGCCGAAGAAAAACTATCAAATAAAAAATACGCCGGAAGATTTATTCGCATATCTTTGGAAACTGCTAAAACAAATATTATGTCGCGTGATATTCAAGAAATGAAAAAATCTAAAACCCTTAAGTTTTACTCAGACTCAAAAACACACATTTTGCCACAAGACTATTTGGAGTTTGATGTACCGTGGAAAATGACAAGACTATATTTTCAACTCAAACTAAATATTAACCATATCACTCCAAGTGGTAAGAAAATGAAACTTGGTCTTCTAGAAAACTTTTACTACCCAAACATTAGTAAAATCTGTATGCTTTGCAATAAACTAGAAAACGAAACAATAGAACATATTATGTTCTCCTGCCCACATTATAAAGCTCACTATCACAGTTCTCTGAAGAGATTCGGCTATGCCACCCTAAATGATTTTTGTTCGAATCCTTCCATTGACTTCATCAACAGCCTTTTCTACTTCTGGCTTCAAACAGAGTGCACCCGTGATATCTTCCTTCAGGATTCCAATTTTTGTAGCTAAACTGATTCACTAGAAATATTTATTACATATATATTTATGTTCTTTAGTTCAGCATGTAAGGCTAACAAGACTCAAAGGCAAAATGTACTATTCAGTATAAAATTATTATGTGTATAAATCGATGTAAGGGCCACGGCCATATACATTTGAAAATAAAATATCTATCTATCTATCTAATACTCCCGCCCGCCGCCACGACAACTTTATAAAACCCAGGGCTGGGATACTCAAAAATTCGTTAAATTAACGATCGTTAATGGCAACGATCGCAAAATAATGAGAGCCTAACGAAACCATATTTACTGCTATTCTCGAAAGTTCTCGTTCTCATATTCTTAGTTACGCACGATCGCTATGAGAGCACTACAGAAAATTTATAAAACCTCAATCTTTCGGAAATCGTAAAACCGTTTTTTTGCCATCATATTACTTCTATTGGGCTCGACTCTCATTTTCCTGCCAAAAATCATTTTATGAAAAATGAAGACGGCAAATAATTCTCAGAATTGTAGCATCCCAGTGGAAAAACCTAAGAGAGCTCCAAAATTTACTCAAGATGAGCTCAAAGCTTTGGTTGATGCAGTTCTTCCCAACTACAAACTGTTATTCGGAGATTTCTCTAACGATATCACATCCGAAAAGAAACAAGCAATGTGGGCCGTCGTAGCCACAACAGTAAGTTGTAATTATAATTATGAAATAGAAAAGCATTTCACGTAATAAAAATTCGTAAGCCCATAAAAATAGTTTCAAATTCAAAATTGAACTCATAGGTATCTGCCGTTTCAAAAACAGAAAGAACTGCGGAAAAAGTTAACTTAAAATTTACCCACTGGAAATCGGAAACACGAAAAAAAGCTGCAAGACTTTTCAAGGCCCGTGAAAAGACAGGCGGAGGAAACGATGATTTAGATTCTACACAATTGGAGGAAATTTTCCTAACCATGTATGGGTTGACGGAGTCGGAAAAGCGATTGATACAGTTGATAGGATACCAAACAGTAGTGGGCATAGATGGAGGACTTGATTCTTTTGAAGAGAAAAATCCTATAACTGTAATAATATAATTATTAAACTCGCTAAATTATTATATTTTGTACTAATTTTATTTTTACACTATTGCTTTTAGAATGGTCCCCCATCGTCGTCTAATGCGTTAGTACCGGTAGCATTATCAAGTCAGAATTTGGTAAGATAATGTCTAACACAAAATGTGTCTCATAAAACTATAAAGCGGCAAAAGCAAATATCAATTAATGATTTCTTTGTTGTAGGGGATTCCAGCACAAAAGACAACTATCGGTTCTACAGGAATGAACAGTAGTAATCGCAAGCCTACCTCGACAGTCAAAGAAAACTCAAAGAAATTGAAAGAGGAATCTACCGCTGAAAAAATCCTGAAAGAACAATGTCAACTGACCACATCTGTAAAGGAAATAGGAAAACATTTGAGTGAACTTGTAGAAGTTTCGAAACAGCGACTTCAGATTGAAAAGCAGCGTTGGGAAATTGAAAGAAAATCTAAGCCGGAGTATATGGATTTGTCATAGAAAAAAGTTTATGAATATGATCTAATTTAGAATGCATTTGCTAACAGTTAGCAGTTTCCGATTTACAGAAATAATTTACATTGTTTTATAGGTACACCTATTATGTTCTTTTAATGTACGAACGCAAATTGATAAGAAAATATAACGAAGACAATTATCTGAAAAACTTGACATATAGCTATTCAAATTGCATTTTCATATTTCCATATTTAGTTTGCTTTCACAATTTAACAGTATGACACCACCTCTATGAATAGTATTGATGAATACATTTATAAATCTAACTGAATGCACTAGTAACCAATCTCTCTCGGGCATTTACTCCTGCTAAAGTAATCGGTGTATTTTCATGGGAAATTACAGGAACGTCTTCCATCTCTGGTGCTTCATATTCTTCATCAATTGGTAGCTTTAAACGACGACGTACGTTATGTAAGATAGCTACCGCAACAATTATATTACATACATAGGAGGGCCTGTAGCTAAGTTTTCCCCCTGTCTTATCAAGACTGCGAAACACCTTTTTAAGTAAGCCAATAGAATTCTCAACGAGCCTTCGTGTTTTAACTAAGCTTTTGTTATAGCGTTCCTGCTCATCATTTGACGGCTGGGCAAATGGTGTCATCAACCACGGTTCTTGAGGGTAACCCGAATCACCTAAAGTAATAATTTTAAAATTTTAGTAGAATAGTACTAGAAAATTAATATGAAAATATATGTTGATTGTTTACCCAAAAGCCAACCATTTGTCAGATTTGTGGATAAATGGTTCCTTAAGGATGAGTTTTGCCACATGAATGAGTCGTGTGTACTTCCTCCCCATTTGGACACGATATCGGTAATCATCATGTCTGCATTACATACAATCTGGACATTTATGGAATGTCCTCCTTTACGAGAAACGTACATTGCAGGATTTTCTCCCCCTGGAGAAATTATATCGACAAGAGTTCCATCTACCAGTCCAATCACATTCGGAAATTTGCATACGTTATAAAAACCAACTTTTGTTTTTAAGATGTCCTCTTCGGAAATTGGAAATCGGATGAAATTTGACATGTTGCTGCATAAAATATTCGTGACCAACTTAATAGCTCTGTGAACTGACGGTTGCGTTATGCCTACAATATCACCTATTTCATCTTGAAAGGATCCCCTTGCATAAAATCTTATAGCTGCCAAAACTTGTATTAATGGTGGCAAAGCGTGATTACGTTGGGTTTTTCTTATTAATCTTGGCAAGCATAAATCCGTTAATTCTAGTATAACTAGCTTTGGAAATCGAAACTTTTCCAGTACTTGAGAGTCTGTCATTTTTTCCAATGGATTCGAAATGTCCTTGAATTTTCTTTCGTGAGATAATCGTCTACGACCCTCCAATTCCATAAAAATGACATATTCCATTACGACGAAAGTAAAAATGTCGGAAATGATGTGAAAATGGAAGAGTTTCCGCTTGCATAGGTGAAAGTTTTGTACTAATCGTTAACTAACGACAGGGGTACTGCTTGTCTTTAAAATTCATGCAAAATCAATCTATCGTTACGGTAACGATATTTTGAGAATTGCATTTACCACAACGATTGTGCGTACAGCTCAATTTGCGATGTGTTTAAAGATTATTGTACGACAGCATACGATGCAATTAAATTAGGTGTTTTGAGTATTCCAATTCTCGTAATTTGAAATTTTTAGTAACGATTTGCCATAACGACCTTTTGAGTATCCCAGCCCAGTATTCTTATAAAAGATATAGTTCTCTCCAACTGAAAATAGCCATGAGCAACCAAAAAATCTGAAATGGTCAATTTCGGCAAAGTTAGGTCAGGCCCGACTTCCATCACTTGGTCATCCGCTACATGATCATACAATGCATATAACCATGTCAACATTGGAAATCAGCATTTTTTGAAAATACTGAAATGAAAAGACAATAAAATTGAAACTTGTCTCCCAATGTGTTGTGTTGTAGCGTTGTGGCTTGGTTTCTTTGACTATATTGTATGTATATAAGAAGTAATACTAACAGATCGAGTCTCAATCTCGAATCGTGCTGCATTCGCTTTGCATGCCATATCTCTGTATAATAGAATGATAAGCGTTGTATAATGTAAAATAGGGGAACTACATTATAATTTAGTAACTAGCTAAATTACAGTTAGTTATTGGAATATACACGTAGGGAGTATCAGCACAATTAAAAGTAGTTGTGGTATTATGTTGTTAAAAAATAATACGAGGCATGACTGTCTTTTCTTCATAGTTATGGTTCCCACAACCGACTGATAGTAAAATAAGACTAAGACATCACAATCACACTTTTATCTATTAAAGGAAAATGAGCGTAAGCGAAGTAAGTCTAAAGGGTAAACATACGTCGTAATAAAGTCGTAATGCAATCAGTTGCGGATGAAGTAAATCGAAAACTACAGTAGTCTATAATAAGCACAAGTATGATATTACTAAAGGAGCGAAGTCTCCGTAATGTTATGTCTATGTTATGTTACGTAAAATAGCGGAGTTCGAAAATGGAAATTTTTTACTCCGGATTTGAACGAATCGGTCCAAGTCACAGGCTAAGTTCGTTGGCCATCAAAATCGTAAGTAATAGAAATAAACCATTCAACCAATGCACTTAATGAAGTAGCAGAAGCGACACAGATTTAACACTACCGTAGCAGCACAATAGAAAAATTTTAAGTATATGTATCGAAGCGTTCAAGAGTTAAAACACCTCAGTTAGGTGCTGAAAACCCACCTCAGTTAGGTGCTGAAAACCCACCTCAATTTGGTGCTGAAAACCCACCTCAATTTGGTGCTGAAAAGGCACCTCAATTTTCCCATAGACAAAAGTTAGATGGCATACGTGGTAAGAATGCACCACTTACGCCACCTATCTTTTCTGTATACAATTTTCCGGCTGCACAACACTTTTAGTAATACATGGAATTCTAGGCTCTATATTAATCAATTTTTTAGTGGATGTCATTGATCGATCACACCTATTTTCGCAGGGGACCTTCCTCGGGACCCCAAGAACATGCACTAAAAGTTTTAGCGAATTATATTAAACCGTTAATGAGTTACAGAGCCAACAGACAGACAGACAGATTGTTCCGGGCATCTTATAAAGTAGCTTCCGCTACTTAATAAATAAATTATAAAATTTACTTTGGAAAAAGGAGGTTTCAAATTAAAAATTGCTTCTTTTGCTTTGCTGGCCGGATAGCATTACAAATGTTTACCCGCTTCCCAATATTTGGAATATTCTAAAAATTTGGAAATTAGCTTCACTATGTCGCACTCTGCACTGGTGACCACTATATGTCGCAGTCTGCACTGTGGGTGACCACTATATGTCGCAGTCTGCCCTGGTGACCACTACATGTCGCATACCCCAATTACGCAATTCCACACACCCGAGTAAAATCGGGGCTTTCGGTGAGCATCTGAAAAAGTTGTGAGTTTTAGATGGTATAGGCTACGCCAATTTGAGTGTTATTATTTTGGATCTCAATATTTTCATCTTTTCACACTTTCGCATTGTTATCTATGCAATCTGAAAGACTTTAAAATCGGGTCTGACAATTTTTGTAAAATGTTGCTTCATTGCTAATTTTAGTAGCAGCGAATTCCAAATATTTCGAATTACAAAACCGGATTTTATGCAGGTGAAATTTTCCTGGTCGCAACTAAAAGAAATATCTTCTCGCAAAACCTTACAAAACACGCAAGTTTTTCAAAGAAATACATTTGCGCGGCATTTTTGAAATGCCCCTTGAAAATTTAGTATGAGTTGCTAAGGATTTTTATTTTGAAGCGGGGAGTTCTGATATTTATTATTCCCCTAAACCTATACGCTCCGGCCCAACGCTCAATCACTATAAAAATTATGTGAGCTGTTGTCATGTTTACCACAGATAAATACAATACAGCTAACTAAGGAAACATCATTCAATAAAACAAAACCACCCATATTTAGTTATCCTTTAGGAGGCAGCCAGGACAGTCGTAAAAAGATCTGCTCTCGGAAAATCGGTTTTCAAGGAACTTCTAGTTATTTTACGGTAAGTTCTAAGTTGTTCCCCATCAGTGTTTTGTCTTTCAGTTGTACAGTACGAATAATATTACTGCTAACCGAAATTGTGTCAATGTCAACTCAATTATCCACTTTTGCTTTTTTCTTTTCTCGTTCTCGGATAGAAAGTGACGAGGGACAAGAAAAGGAAACGGCTTTTATGATGTCACCTTCATTTTGTGCGATCATCTTATTTCTTGGCATAACAAGTATTACTGAAGGCGGATTGAAATATGATTGTAGTGAGTGGAAAGATGCAGACCATAAGCTGAAGTGTGATAAAATGTTTGGCCCCATAAATGGTCACAATGACTACGATTATACAATTGTAATTGAAGGATTTACTTACGATGGAAAAGGACCTGCTACTGTTTTCATGGTCGGCAATGATGATATAGTCAAGAATCGTAGCGCAGGTGTTCAACTTCCAGGCAGAATAATTCATGACGCTCTTGTTCTTGATTCATAAAACTCTTGTTCTACACCACTTAAAGAATACAAAGGCGAGACAATCACATTAACATTGCGTCAAGGATTAGTCATGTCAACCTA
Organism: Yoshiicerus persimilis; assembly: GCA_020352615.2. Lineage (NCBI taxonomy): Eukaryota > Metazoa > Arthropoda > Collembola > Entomobryomorpha > Tomoceridae > Yoshiicerus > Yoshiicerus persimilis. The sequence goes on along the minus strand of CM036943.2, from coordinate 36,018,919 downwards.
TACCTATGGTGATACTAATCACTATAAATGGATTGCCATCTATTGTCGGTCGGCTAAACGGGTATTTGCATATGCATATGCCGAAGAAGATGGGCGCCCTAGTCCTGATCCGGATGATTGGAAACCTAATACTAAAGGACCAACTGAAGATTGCCCACAAGACCCACCTCTTCCCACGACACCTGCTCCTCCTGAGGCTACGACTGCTCCCGATGGATGTTCATGTGCCGATGGAAATATTCAAGAAGTTTGCTGGGACCTTGTTGGTGGACTTTTAATAGCTTTGATGGCTCAATCAATTTTCCTTACTCACTCGAGCCCAACTTGTTGAGCTGATGCTGTAAATTGCCCTTTCCATAATTTTCAATATTTAATTCCCCACAATGTTTTTTTTGTACAAGAAAATATTTCATCCTAGGTGTATGAAACAAATCAACAATAGAATATAGAACATAGAATGTTATTATATTAGTATAATTCGCCAATTAATATAACCTGGCGAAATGAACAAAACATACTCTTTTGTACAGTCGTCTTGTATGAGTATTCGAAGGTAGTAGTTTATTGATATATATGTGAACGAATTTAAGATGCTCATTATAAACAAAATTGTTGTGTACTGAGATAATTTCCGTAAATAAAAGAATTTGAAATGTTTATTATATTCTAAATGAAGAATATGTGTCCCCCTAACCCTAATGTAAAACGGTCCAACTTTCATAACCTCTGTAATCATCTTGGTTTTCATGCATTCATTAATTTTTAATAATTAGTAATCATTTCGATATATACTATACTAATAAACCATTGCTAAACGCATCTAAAGAAAGGAGCGAAGAGCACTAATGCTAGCGGAAGTAAAACAAACAAAATTTTAAAAACACCTTAACACCAGTCACAATTTAATATATATATAAATTAATTTAATTTTTTCAAGAGACTACGACTACGACAACGGCATATAGTGGTCACCATCACCAATGCAGACTACGACATACCACAATACGCACAACATACGTTTGGACAAACTAGGTTAAAGGTCACAAGGGTGCTACCGATTGACCCCATTTTTCAAAGGGAACCTACTTTTACTTCATAGAGGACCAACTGAAAGTTTCATCAAAATGTTTCAAAGCGTTCCTGAGTTTGCAAACTCACTAACACACTAACTAACTAGACACTAGACAGACAGAGACTTCGCTCCTTTAAGAACAAGAAGTAATATTTGTGTAAAGTCCTCACAAAACCTTAGCATTTTTTGCGAATCCATTTTTACAGTGAATATGATAGTCCCCTCGTTAGGCCGTCGTCAGGAAAGCGCACTCAGAAAAATATTTGATAAATATTCCCATTTTACGATGTAGATTTGCCCCGTAGAATATACAAACTATGAACATTTGTGAACTAAGGGAAAAGTTCCATTTCTAAGGAGGTAAAAATCTTGCATTAAAAAAGGGAAAATATTCCCCTGTTACACTGCACACATTACCCATGCGCAGTTAAAATTTTAATCTGGTGAAGGGAAGAGTGTGCCTTGTTAAAGCATAAAGATTAGCCATATATGGTTAAAATTTTAACTCAGTGAAGGGAAAACTTTTCCTTTACAGAGCATAAGCATTACATTCTTATGAGTAAAACATAACACTTTGTAAGGGAACATCCAACTCCAATCTACCCCTATATGGGTAAAACTTTAGCTTAATATGCAATAAAAATTATTAGGCGCATTTTATGAATTAATTTAGTTTTGTTCAGAATTAAAATATTGGTATTTATTGATTACATTCCTATAGTAAACCTAAACGTGCTAAGCAGTACATCTGTTTATTACAAACTAACATTTTATTTTACCTAAGTATATATTAATCACGCTTAACAGTATTTTAATTTTAGTAGCATTTAATTTTACAAAAGAAAACTTTCAGTCTTAAAAATTGTACTTATTCGGCAGTTTTACACGGTAGAATATAATTGACTCAATTATAATTATAAAATGGTCATGCATAAATTAGATGCATTAATAATTGATGTCAAATATATAAAAATTATATTTAATTCATATTTAAAAGATTTAAAGTAAGCTATTTAATTCATCAAGCGATTAGATATTCCCCGACTTACAAAAATCTTTAAGGGCTTTTGCTGTGCAGGTCAGTTCTTTTTCATTAACAATATTGTAAACAGAATTCCCTAAAAAGTTCCATGCCTGTCTGCATTCCGTGGGGAACGAAATGTGACACAAGTTGTAAATCTTAAAACACAGATCTACAGCTTTAAGCAATGAACAAGCAAAAACACACCTTCTTTCAATTATAAATAAATATTGTTCGAACTGCAAATCCATTACATTTCCAATTGCAGCTATAAAAGGTTGCGAGGGAATGTTATCACTTGAACAGAACTCTTCTAAACTACATCCAATCTAAAACAGCAAAAATTTAGCAAAATTAATTAGGAGAATGTGATATCATTGTTATCATAAATGCGGTTCAAATTTCTACCTTGAGGAATTGAATGAAATGCTTTCTAGACTCTAAAGCCGATATTTTCTTGCTCCGTCCAGTAATCAATTTATAACCTCCTTGAATGATATGGGGAAGTAAGAGCAATGCAATGATTTGAATATCATCTACAATGTAAAAAAAGTTTTAAATAATAAAAGTATAGGTAAAATAAAAGAAAATTTAATTTGTGGATTTGGATAATTGTGGATGTGCATTGAGATGGGGAAACATTGACAATTACCTAAGCCGTTCACCGTAAAATCAAGTTTTATTCCAAGAAACTCCCTCCATTTAACTCCCTTTTGCTGTGCATACAAATAAATTTTTTGAGACATCTGAGGCCATTGTGTTTTGATATCAAACGCCTCTGGATACACTTGGTTAAAGTCAATGTCTATCTGCATAGAAAACAAAAGGAGGCCAGATTATAATGCCAGAAATTTCAATTAGAGGAAGAGAAATTTATGGTAAAATTACATACCATTCCATCACAATCCGTAAATCTTGGCCAATCTCTTAAAAATACTGCCAAATTTCCACAAATGTTCTCGGCTTCTTTTCGTCGCAATAAGAACGTCTTTTGCATCAAAGACTTCAATTCGCCATCTGAATATTGGCTAAACTTTAGTAGCTCCTTAATATTATGCTCTTCTTCGCCGGGAGCTGTGGCATTCAAGCACAAAACGATAATAAGGCTAAAATTCTAAATAAATTTTTGAAGTTCATTTCTTGAATAGCTTACATATGCTACTTTCGGGAGTATCTACTGCAATTTTTTTGGTTCTTCGTTTCTTCTTCAGATCTTCAGGTCGAATATATTTTAGTCGTTCAGGAATATATCCTCCGATTAGTCTTCCCGGTATTCGATAAAAAAGCCGTGACTTCACAATTGTTGGCAAAGCTTCAGCAATGCTCTGCGCAAATTGATCCTGAACTTCAAAACTGGGACTGCAAAAATGTCATTACAAATTATAAAGTTGAATATTGTAACAGCATTATAATAGCATTGTTTCAGCTTACTAAAATCCACATTGCTCTACGAGACAGCCTACTAAATAACGCAGGATATTGTTTTGCACTGATGGAGTAAGACATTCGGGGTTCTCTGCAATTTCTGGGTATGTACGTTGCAACTCTGCTTTGACGTCTGGAATGTGAAGTTTACGCCTTTTATTTTGCTTGGGAATTTGAGAAATAATACCGCTTTGTATCACTGCAGGATCAACCTTGATACAAACATAACATGTATATGAAAATATTGCATATGCATGAAAATAATTTCTGATAAACAAAAATATAAAGAACTTTTTATTATTTCATAATTACAGTTATTATTTCGACTCCATTAGTTCCGTTTAATTCCGCGTACACAAAATTCTTTGGATAGAAATCACAATTAAACAAGTTTAAATGGAAGCATTACGTATGTGTTACGATCATCGTTATCTAAACTAACAGATTCAGATAAAGGTTGTGTAAACTGAAAGTCTATCAATTTCTTAACACCATACGCATTGGTTCTCTCTACGTAATGACAAAAGAAATGACTGTGAAATCCTAAAGTTATGAGCTTCATAAAAATTGCTACAACATCATTGTTTTGCATAAAAATCTCTATGATTTTTACAAATGTTGGCCCAGAATCTGTGTATAAATCTATTAGGACATCTCCCTTTTTTATGGTACTACCTTTAAATTCTAATTTGGGTACACAAATAATTTTGTCATCTCCGCTGTACCCAAGGGAAGCCATAACATCTGCAGTCGCCTTTAAAAGAGAATTTATACGACAAACAAATGATTTCTGTATAATAATGTCAAAGTTGGCCGGAGATATTAAAAAGTTAGTAAAATTCAGTAACATTCGTTTAGTTACTGTTTGTGGCACATTGCAAAAATTATTTGAAGTGTGCATGATTGTTTTCGCAAGTTTATGCTTAGCTTCAAAGCGCATTGACCAATATTGTTTTAGAGGCCCTAAAGCGCGTATTGCGCTAGCATAATGCAGCAAATTGTGATGCTTAGGTTTCAAAGTTTGGCCACTCAGTTCTAAATACAAAAGATGATGTCTTTGAATAACATTGTCCAAATAACAGTGACCTTCTTTCGAAATAATAGGAGCAAGTACTATTTGCGTAATTTCTATTAAAAGGCAAATTAACTCTAACCATTTATCTTCATGAGGAAGTAAATGGCCAAAAATAAGTGGCATAGCGTATATTAAATAAAGAGCTTGAGAGGCTGTTAAGGCCGATGTTCCTCCATTAATAAAATTTTCTGAAATAACTGGTTTGCTATCATTTCCATATGGTAGTTTATAAGACAAAATGTATCTTTGAATTGTAGTGATACTAATATTAAAATTTTGAAGGTGAGTGAATAATAACCTGAAGTCATGTAGAGCTACTCCTTCAAAAATATCGTGCATTATATCCGGACATTTGTTGTCTGTTACGTGAAAATAACCCAATTCATTAAATATACTGTCAAATTGAACCCCAGTTTTAGAAAAATCGTTAATTATCAAATTATTTTTATAGCTTTCCCTTGTTCTTACTAATTCTAAATTTTCGTTAACTTCAGTATGTGTGGCACCCTTTTCCATTTCACACCATCTGCAAAACTTATTGGCAACAAAAACTTCAGAAAATCCTAACACTGACTGAATGCCCAAATTGTCACCAGTGAGTTGCGCCATTTTTACTTTAACGTTTCCTGAAGTCTTTGTAAGTTCAATTCTGTTTTTACCAACGTCAATCAATTCCTTAACTAAAGTTTTGTGAATTGCATTATGACCATACCTTTTTGCGTTTTCAGATTTGGTAATCGAAATTAAAAAATGTTTTTAAGCTTTGAGTTCCAATAATTAGGAAACTCTAAGATTTGAAAATATGTCATATTAAGTTTATGAACGCCTTTACTTGATCCTAATGGATTGCATACTTCAAGATCATCGTTAAAAACTAAAATATTTAAAAGGAACTCATCACATTTTTGCGATTTGTAGTACTCGCCATCTCTGAAATGCGACATAAATGCAATATCAGTATTAAGGTTCTGATTCCCTTTTAACAATTCATACAGTTCAGGTTTTTCAAAAAGTTTCGTGAGAGTACTTTTCAGGGATACATAGTATAAAATGTCATAGGTTTGCTTTTGCAAACCAGAAGGTCGGGTTTCCCAGATTTGGGACTCATTTAAAATTATTTCTTGATATCTCAGTAAAAAGCCTTGAGTTTTTAAATGCTTTTCTAATTTGTATTGCGTATCAACTCCTTTAAAGGGAACATTTAGCTCTTGGGATTTAATACTATCTTCTATTTTTACCAGAATTTCTTTGTCTGTAGTATTTTGCCTTACAATTTCTATGACTTTGTCGATTGTGCTTGACAAAAGTTTTGTGGTGTAACTAACAATTGAATTTGTAATATTAATTGGAATTTTTCGAGAGAAGTGCATTTTTGCAAAGAGCATAAAAACTGAATGGCTGAACAGTTTTTATCCGAAATCGTTGTACATTCTTCACTAACATTATGATCTGAAGAATCATCATCAGAAATGTCATCTTCAGATATCTTGTCTGATAGTAAATCAATAGTTTTCAGTTGCGATGTGTTCTTCAAAGACATACATTTAACTATATGACGCTTATAAGACTGCAAAATTGAATATTCGGATTTACATTTTAGACAGATGAAGTGATGACATTTCTGAGTAATGGAATGTACATGCAATAAATGTTTCCACAACTTACGAATTGTGGAAAACATTTGAGTGCAGATAAAACATACTATGTCTTCCAATTGCTCAACTTGAAAACTATTTGATGGGGATTCTGATCGGACTTCTACTTTCTGTTCTCCTTGCAATTCTTTGATGTATTTGGCAAGTTTGATTTGAGGGCCTATTTTCTGAGGCAACAAGCGGTTTAAATTTTCTTCCGATAAACAAAGAAAAGTTTCTTCGTCAATTTCATGTTCTGTATAAATTACATGAAAGTGAAATATTAATAAATTACAGTTAATTCAATATACGAATATTTCAATATATATCTAGTAGGGTATGCAGGGATGCTAATATATATTGGACATACCTTCAAATGTAGATGAGTATTTTTGTAATCCTAGAGCTTCAAGGTGATTGTATACTATTGGATCCATTTCCTTATGACCTTGTTAAGAGAAAAATATAGTCTTCCTAATTCCGTAAAAGAAAGAATCTCTTTTTTAATCCGAATCGGAGTCAGTCTTGAATAATCTAGAATTCGTATAATTGCTTTCTCAGACATACCGCTATTGTGTGCATAGTAATTCAGGATTAATGTTATATTACATAATTACTTACTCTTTTAAGAATTTTTCACTCTTAGGACTTAGTTGCTTTCCTGTATTTGATGCCTCTTGGCGGCTACCCGACGATACCAACGGTTTACTAAGATTAGGTATTTAGTACATTAATTAAATAAAACATTCATGTTAAATCATTGTTATTCAAATTGAAGAGTATATAATGTTAATACCGTTTAGCTAATATTTGAAAAGTTTTTCGGAAATGAAACATTCGAGATTGTAATTCTTCAAACAAAATAGCATCCACAAGTTCTTCTGGGTCTGAGAAATTTACTTCATCTTCTGAAGCACACAATCTGTTAAAAATATCTAGCCAAATATTTTCTGCCGCTTTTCGAATTTCACTTTTAGCATTAGTAGCACTAGTGCTCTAAAGATATCACAAAAACAATAATTATGTAGTAAAACTCTATTGATGCATGTATTGATATAAAAAATATAGTATTGACAGTTCAAAATTATCATTCAACTTACCATATTGTGCAAACGAAGACTGCTCCTTGTTTTCTTACATACGTATTAAGATTTGTTTTGAGAATCTATTT